>APFE030188705.1:393935-421513 GCA_000404065.3 Pinus taeda
TCTTTCTGCTTCTTCTTCTTCTCAGTTACTTGACTTTTAGCTTTATCGGCTTTATCAAGCGAAGAGGAAGGAGGAGAGGGAGAATCAAACGAAGTAGAAGGTTTGGAGGTAACTCTAGTGCCGCCTAGTTGCTTATTTGACTGTTTAGGAATTACGGGATTCTGAATGACAGAGGTAGAGAACAGCTAGACAGGAAAACCAATTGTCAATCTTGGAAGTGACAAAATGGCCATATGGGGTGCACCTACATCTCCTGAAGAGGAGAAGGTACTAGGATTTCCTCCAAGGGGAAATCCTTGGTTGGTAGACTCCATTTTCTCAACCTGAAGATCAACGGGGGAATTTTTGATGTTATTCTGATTTAAAATAAATTTTTAGATGCTTTGACACAACTTGTTTTTTCAATTTTAAAGAGTCGAGAAATAACAGAAAGATGACTCTAGTCACCTTCGATTTTTATTGAGCCTGAAGTGACAAGTGCTCAGAGGACCTTTTCCTTTAAGGAGTCTAAAAAGGAGCAAAATGGACTTCTCTGGAGATCTAGGCAGAGATGATTACCAAACCAATCGTAAAACTGCATAATACTTTTTATGGTACGACAGTCAATCTTCCCGAATGTTGTGTTCAGTGCATTGCGATCAATAGGGCAGCAGACATGGCTTCCTAAGGATAAAGGATGCAACCTATTGTGGTCTCCCAATATATACTCGATGGTACGTGGGAGCACAAGTTTGTACTAGCACTTGCCATCTCAGAGTGGAGGAATCACCCAACCAACACCGAAAACAACAGTTACCAGGTTTTAAAATGCCGGAATACGTCTCTAGCCTAGACCTCTAGATGTTGTGTGTTAAGTTCCAAAGCGTTGTTAGATTCATTAAATTTATTTTAATTTGATCTTGCTTAACAATTTTCCTTTTAGGTTCACCGCGTGATGTGTATATAATTCCTAAAATGCAATCTAAGATGATAAACAAACATTTAATATTCTTTTAGCAATGAAAATCCTAGGTACTAAGGAAAGAAAGTCAAGAATCTTTTCTTCACAAATCACAGAGCACACACTAAATGCATTGTCCTAAATCAAACCAAGCTATCAAAATGCAAATGCACATGCATGTATTTGTTTTCAGCCTTCTTAATGTATGAATGATGTTAAGAAAGCTATGTGCAAATTTTAATTACTTTTAAAGTGACAGTACTCAACAAATTTCTTTTTTCAAAATGAAGTGAAAGAAAGAGAGACACTTTGCGATTTTGAAATGAAAATTGCTTTTCAACACTTTAAAAACTACTAATTAAAATCCTATGCAATAGTAACTATATAATCGACTATCAATAACAATGGGATTGTTTTCTAAAACTGAAAACAACATCTACGACACTTTCATATCTAGAGACGACAGTTCGACTATGCTACTTTTTTTCAAAAGAGAACTTACATAAAAAACACTTACAGTTCTTTAAACTAAGGAGGCAGAATAATGCAAGAGAAAGGGGTTTTCAAAGAAATAACTACAGACAGCAAAACTCTTGAATAGGACTGAAAACAGTGAGAAAAAGCCACAGTCTGAGGGTAAAGTTAACCCTCCCTGACCATCGCACCTGTTACACAGTGAAACCAGTATGCAGCGCACCTACTGCACTCGGGAAGTGCGATGCATACAGACTGCCTTGAAGGTAGGGTGCGATGGTATCAGTGCGAGACTTTAAACAAGTTTCCACTCACAGTTTGCAATTCAGTTCAGGGATTTAGGCTAAGTAAGTAAGGTTTAGTGTATGTAAAACACAGGGGTGATCTAAAGAGGTTACTAGAGCCACCACTTAGGGCAATTAGATTGCTTGCAGATCTATTGTTTAATTCATAAACAAAACTTAAAGAGAGACTGAAGCAGCATTGATCTACTTTGCATTTGTATAACAAATGCAGTTCGAAGGCTAGCTGGCTTGACTTCAGGCTCCGTTTGTAAGTTTATAAAAGAAACAAGGATAGATAGGCTAACAAACAATCTAGTCACTCCCCAGCGGAGTCGCCATTTTGTTACTGGGAATAGTGTCCACTCGGATGCTGCTATTCCCACTAAGATGGGTGGCTATCTTAGAAACAAACAAGTAAATTATATTATCGTTTTCTTTTATGAAAATAGACAAGAGGAGGACCAAGAAGACCAACCTTGGTCTTGCGCTTGATTTCCTCTCCTTCTTGATAGAGCTTCGTCGCTTCTTCTTCGTCTGCCCAGCTTCAAAAGAACCTGTGGAATCACAACAACATACTACTATCGAAGAAACAAAGATCTATATTCATAAATAACACATGACTAGGTGTGTGTTAACCATATAAATGCATATATAAACAAGTACACAAGAATATGGAAGAAAAAAAGAATAGCTTTATTAAGATGAAAAGTAGCAAGAGGATTACAACCATATGTTCTAACCCAGCATCATCCTCCAGCTAGGAATCCCTTCTTCACCTCAAGCAAAGCTTAGATCACCCAACACTATGAATGTACACTAGAAAACCAACAACACTTCTCTGTAAGATACAAAATTCCAGCCTCTGGATCTCTGTGATGAGGGATCCATATATAGATGATTACAAAGAGGTGAGTCATCTTCTGGGATCTTTATTAGTGTCCTCTCTCTGATAGTTCCTGCTACCACTTGGAGAATCATGATCTCTTACTCATCCCTGGTCGAAAACAGAGAGGCAAGTGTTAGAGGGAAAGCTTTTGGAAGATTCCATGATCTTCCACCTCGCATTTTGTCCCTACCATTTGTCCATTCATGACCATCACACCCTATAGAGGAGAATTTTAGTATGCATCGCACCTTGTACACTAGGAAGGTGATATGCATCGCACCCTCTACACTGAGCTTTTAGTATGGTCCAATTTTGACCATTTTTGAGCAGTTTTCAGTGGAGAACTTCTGGGAGACGATGTAATCAGCTGACCTTGTTCCTTTAGGAAGTGTAGCAACACTTTTAGGGACTTAGGAGCCCTCAGTTTATGGACATTTATGATTGGGGTTGAAGTGCCAAAAAATTTCTATAACATAGGGTTCTCTCACTGAATGGCTTCTTGAATCTGCATATGTTTGTCTTCGCACGGCTGCGTACTCTCTTTGCTCTAGTCCTCGTGTGTTGTCATAATTATGGGAGTTATTGTGAGAGGATTCTTTCCCAAATCTATGGCCTCGATTCTACTCGTCATTTTCGAAATCATTTCCATGCTCAGGTTCTTGCACATGTCCCTATAGGCCCATGAGACCACTAGCACACGCAGGTACCAATCAGTTTGTCCCGCATGGTAAACTTTGTTCACGACTACGAATAGCTTTTTGAATGCTTCGACATGGAATATTTGTGGTGTGCGTCACTTTTCCTGCTGCCGCGTCAAGTTCTGATTTTCGATCCTTAGTCTGGGATGTCCTTGCACAACACAAATCTGCATCCATCAACATTGGTGGGTGCGCAAGCTGCTTCGTCCTGGTTTCCTGACTCTCATTCAATGCTAGGGACTTCCAAACCATAAGTGCATCCATCTTCTACATTCATGCCAGTTTCCAATAGTCTTCTGATGTGTACTCCACCATCGTGCGAGTGTCAAGTGCAATGCCCATTCCAGCACACCGTACCGCTGTTGTTATGGTATTGCACTTTTAAATTTCTCTAAGAATTCATGCACCATTGTTACTCCACCATATGTTGGTAGTTCCCTTGCTTTTGTCATCACACACCATAGTGATCTAGTCATCTTGTTGCAATTCAGCATTGTTACTCCGTGCAATCGGTTCTGCCAATGTTCTACTTCTTCAACTGAATCCGAAGTATAGGAATTGTCATGCTCCCATGAGATTCTCCCATCTGTGTTCATGTTCACCTGACCTTGGTCTTGTGTTGTTATCTAGTAAATGAAATCTAGCTCATCGTCATTGTCATTGTCATGCATAGGTTCACTATAGTGGGCTCCTTCGTCTAGATCTAGCGGAACTACTATGCGTAGGGACAATTTCTCGAATGTCACCTTATGCTTCTTCAGATTGATGACTCCATTCATATCATTGGCCTAGTCTATTCCTAGCAACGCAGGATAAGGATTTTTGTCATCAACAATCTCTATTACTTCAAAATTTGTCTGCATTCTTGCACCTTCGATATCAATTATTACCTCTTGCAACCCTCGCATGGGAAAAATCTTTTGTTGGTTCCCCATTCATAATTGAATAGGGGACCATTGCAAGGCGGGCCTACCGAAGCGTTCCCATGTCTGCTTTGGTAACACATTCACATCTAAACCGAGGTCTATGATTACCTGATCCATTCATGTTCACCAATCTATGTTATTAATCTCATTTCCCTCCCAATGCACAATGTATGCTTTCCTAGTTTTCGGACTACACGCAGTTCACCAGACCCTGTGCACCTAATAATCATCTCTTGTGTCCTTTAACCACCCTATTTTCATGCAACAACTTCATGCATGTCTCTAAAAAGCTAGTAAGCATAGAGGGATCCATTCCTGGTTCTGGTTGATCCTTACTACCTGAAGTAGAGGCCTCTGCGAAGTTCCTCCTAGCTTCCATAAATGTCTCCTTTGCACATTCCAAGTCAAACTTAGGTTCCTCTTTAGGAGCCTTGCGAACCCATGTATCCTCCTTGGTATGCTTCCCCTTATCCTCCCCTGTGGTCACGCCACTTCTAAGCATCATGTTCACATTAGGGTCTTCTTCACGCGGTTCAGACCTCATCATTTGGATATTCTGAGTCGGAGTAGGCTATAGTACCCATTTCTCGCGCATGTGTGCATTCAACGTAGGACAATCTACCATTTCATGATCAAACTAAGCACAATATGAATAATATATTCTTGTTGGGTTGGTAAAATCACGAGTGTGGTGCCTTGGCCCTCCACAATTGTAACAGATTAACTATTCGCGGCCCTTCTTGGTCTCATGCCTCCTCATCGTCAAACTCAGCCCTGAAATCTATCAGCACCATCCCCGTGGCTGGGTTGAAGCCTCGTGTTTTTGTCTACATTCTATATGCTGGTGTCCACTCCATCATTAACTCATAGCTCTGACAAGTACGCTCATCGTGGCCCACCAACCTACAAAATTTACAAAACAGTTGTTGGAGTGCCATTGTATACTTTTGCAACAAATGACAAATATATATTGTGTGCTTTCCTCCTATCTGATAGATTGCACACCATAGCGCGGGTGTTGCACTTGACCCTGCCTATCCCTCTAGTCTCAATGGCATTGGCCCCCCTCCTACCAAGTAGTTCGCGAATACTAGACAGTGGTCTTTGTCATGGCCCTGGCCTTTACATTTTATGCACCACACTTCTTCACGTGCCTCTAGTTGTGGTGCCCTATCCTGCTTCAAACTCTGCATATCTAAGCATAGATTCCATAGTTGCACGTGGATTTGTTGGACTCCCAACCCCGAATCCTGTATTGGTGTTTCATGCAACCTCATCACCATTTCCAACGCTCAGCCTGGGTTGAAAGCTTCTGCTATGACAGTGGCATCCTTAGATGTGGTGTCAAAGACGCCACAAACCATGCACAGTGTTGTGCATCCATTAGCATCATATTAGCCTCACGGATCTTACTCTTTAGCCTCTGATCCAAATCCCAGGGGATCTTGCCTTGAAGCATCGTGATTTCTTTAAATCCGATGATTGACTATGTCTCTTATTTCAAACGGCTAAATTCTTTGTTCAACGCATTCTAGATCTCCGTTATTCCTGCATTTGGGTGATCATTAGAGTGCTTGATATGCCATGTTAGTGAGCGATCTTGCAACGTGATCACCAATGTGGCCTTCTTAATGTTTTCATCTGTGACCCCTTGTGCTTCCCACTATTCTCTTACCACGAACCAGAACTAGTCCAGATCCTCATTCCCTACTCCTCTAAATACGGGTAGCTTAATCATGCTCTCCATGTTGAACTGTTGGGGTGGTGGAGGTGGGGTTGGTGAAGATGGAGGTGAAGGAGGTGAAGGAGGTGATGGCATAAGTAGAGATGATAACTGCGAAATGTGCTGCCTTATCAAACTAACCGCACTTCTCAGAGAAACCTGAGTGAGCTCTTCCTCACTCTCTTGTGAAGGTAAAATTAAGGGACTACTTCCTAATCCCTTATTACCTTTGTATATCTTTCTGCTCCATGTCATTCAAAACATTAATGTATTTGCATCACCCATTTTTCACATAATAGCATCTTAATCCAGGTATTCATGGATTTAATTTACCTACCTCGTGGTCCCTTGAGATAATGTCGTTCTGCTTCACTATAGCTCATGTTCATGTCTACCACAAACTCAGTGATAAATCCTCCTGTTATCCGGTCGAGCCAATGGTCCACATGTTGTCCGATCTTATCTTCTAATGCCTCTAGTCTGCAAACTAACTCTAGAGTCCACACTATTGGTTGATAAAGCTTGTACCTTCCCTTGCAGTTGGCCGACCTCACGATCCACTCATACAATTCAGAAGAGAAGGACGTGAAGAAGATCTCATGGATTTCCATATATACGTAGCAATCTAGCCACCTCTTCTCAGATATCTGTGGATTTCTATTTTCCTGTGTCACAAACTCGTGAAGCTTCTTGTCCAACCACTCTTAAATTTCCTTCTTTGTTGGGTTCCAGTGGCATGAAATCAGACATCCCTTAGGCAGATCTCGATCACGACAATAGAACCATTTGTTGGCTTGTTGGGGCCTGACCCAGGTTCTGAAGTGATTTAACCAAAAAAAATCTCGAAATTACCGGCCCTTTCAGAAACAATGTGCAGTGTGCAGACTGAGGTTTCACCCAAGGTAGTATGGGAGGGTGTTGGAACCAGGTTTCCACACCCTAGGGATGTCTTGATGAAGTCTGGGAAGTTCGTGAACCGATCTTGTGTGCTTGCGCTGCTCCGCAGCCATCTGTCATTCGCAACTTGTGTAACTTCTTCCATGTAACTATGTATAGAACGCAAAGAGATGTTGTCTATATCCTTTATCCTTACTGTGTTATTATTAGAGATCTTAACTTAATTGCATATACCCAATATCCTTACTAATCATTCAACATTCATAACCAATGCACGTAATCAATAAAGAGTTGCATAAAGATAACAGAAGTATAAACACATAGTATTTCAAAATCAACTTCTTTTATTAATCCTCTTATTCAAATACAATCCCAACTCCGCCCTGCACACTTAGCTGCAGGGCTCCGTGCACACAGCTGCGGACTCTACCAGGCCTCTGCACACATAGCTGCAAAGCCTCTTCATACTACTACAACCCAAGACTCGGACTTATAGACTCAAAGCGATTTCCTCATTCAAAAACCCATATTACTTCAAAGCTTAAGACTAAGACTACCTTTTACACTTAGAGCCTCAGTCTATTCACATTCTATATTAAGTTACATTATTCTAGGGTGGATAACCCTAGACTCTAGTGCTTCGCGCCCATATTTTGTGGGATCTTTACATTACATTGACCAAAACCTCGGGCTTCAAGCCCTAAAAACATGCTATGGGGGGATCTGCTACCCAACAACATGTCACCTTGATATGCCCCCATTTGTCCCTAAAAGTGGCAGATCAACATGCCATGTGTCCTTCATACTGCCATGTCAAGGTGATGTCAGCACCACCATGTCTTTACCAGATTAATAATACTATGCCATGTGGCCCCCTAGAGGAGAGAGAAAAGGTCCTCCTGCCCCTAATTTTTCATTGATTTCCTTTGCGTATAATTTTTAGCCTTTCCTGGTGATTTACACTTATCATCATATTCCTCCCGTGATTTCTTAAGGGTGGTCAGTTGAAATCATCGATTGTCGAATTGCAATATGTCTGGGTGGTTATGACCATCGATATGTCGCATGGCTATGAGGTGCGATCACCAATATGTGAGTCAGCCGATGCGCCTTATAGGACCTCCGGTCTTTGATTTGTGATATCGGCGATCACTTCACTACTAGTTTTCTCTTCCCTCCCTTACTGCTACTTTCAGTAAACTTTGATTGTGATTTGTGAGATGCTCCCAAACCGCCAATATGTTCTTTCTTTCCTTTCAAAGGAAACAAAACCCCTGAACTTTAGCTGGCCATATCTTCTGATCAAGAAGTCCATTTTCATACTTCCACATACGATTAGAAAGCCCGATTCGAGTACTATGCAATAGAGAGGTTCCGTTTTAGATTTGAGTGATTTGGTAGTTTGGCAGATGACTGCAAGCTTTTCTCCCCTTTTGCACCCTTTTGACAATTGAAAACAAATTTTGTAGAGGGTGACAACATTGGCTCCACCTTGAGATAGTGCCTTGCTACCAAGGTGCTGAGAGCCTGTAGTTTGTGAACTTCTCTTTTTGGGTATGGAGTATTTTATAAACAAATGATAATTTTGTGAAAGTGGAATTTTGAATAGAAAACTAGAAATTTCATATGATAATTACAGTACACACACTGTTATTTACAATGAGAGCAAGATAGGTACCTTTAATTATGGAAATAGAGTTTGAGGAACTGACCATTTACTGGCAACTCCAATGATTCACCATCCAGATTTTCAAGTAGGTACATATTATTTCCTTTCTCTTCTGAAATTTTGAAAGGGTCGAACCAAAGTGGATAGACTTTTTTGTGTTTTCCTTTTTCTTCCCCTCGAACATCCCATCAGAGAACTGAATCTCTTGGTTGAAGAGGTCAATCTTTGGCCTTCTTGTTAAATAGGTATTTCATCTTCTATTGGTAATTTTCCAATTTAGCCCCCAACTTTTCTTTGTTTTCATGATGTTCAACCAATTGGTTTATCCTTCATTTCAAAGCACTTGGCTCTTCCTTAGCTTCTTTTGGTAACTTTGCCACTGGCATTGCTAATTCGATTGGGAAGACTATAGCCTTACCATACAATAGTTCGAATGGCGATTTTCTAGTGGAACGTTTAGGATTCACTCGATTAACCCAAAGCGAAAACTTCAATTGGGTGTCCCAATTCCTGTGATTTTCGGTGATGGTATTCTTCAACACTCTCACCACAGTTTTGTTTAAGGACTCAGCTAAACCATTTCCTTGAGGATAGTAGGTTGTGCAATTTCCAATGATGATATTGAAATTCTGATAGAATTTTTCTAATTTTAAGACTTGAGCATTGTCAGTGATAATTTTGATAGAACCACCAAAGTGAGATAATATATTCTCCTCCATAAACGTGAATACCACTGAGTCTGTAGTGTTTCTAGCTGAGATGGCCTCTACCCACTTGGTGAAATAATCTGTGGACGTTAATATCCCCTTATGTTGGCCATTGGAATATGGGTTTATCTCTCCTATGAAGTCTAGTCCCCACTGTCTCAAGACTTCTTCCACATGCACTGGGATCAGGGGGAGAGGAGAAAGATTTTTTTCTCAGCAAAGACTTGGCACTTTTGACATGACCTGAGTTGTGAATGAATGTTTCCAAATAGTGTAAGCCAGTATAATCCCGCCTTGAGTATTTTGTGAGGTGTGATCTTCCAGATTTAAATCCACAAACTCTTCCATGAAATCCCTCAATCACTTTATGATTTTTTTCCTTCTACCAAACATAACAGTAAAATTCCCACTAGGTCCTTCTAGTAGAGTTGACCATTGGATATGACATACTTTTGAGCTTGCAGTCTCGGAGTCCTATATTTAGACTTATCCAACCCAAGTGAGCACCTCAGGAACAAGAGATAATGGATTATATTTTTATACCAGGGTGATCCCTCATATTTAGCATAGATCTTTTGCTCTGATGTTTTAATCTTATTTTGCTGAACTAATGTTCTGCCTTCCTCTGTTATCAGGTTTATCCCCAAAGCGTGGAAATTATATTATGATAATATCTTGGTCAACCCTTGGCCTTTTATGAGCTTAGTAGGCTTTATGTCTAACTCATATTCATGTATCTTTGCTATAGATCTACCCCTTTTTCGCTCACTTTCTCCTTGCAAAAGGATGTCCTTGACCACTGTAATTGTGACAAATGTTGTGATTTCTGACTGTAGCACATATACTCGAAATGCATTCAAAGCTTTGACTAGTGCATATGCTTGTTTCTCCAAGATGTTATATTTTAGCTCAGCATCCCTCGGGACTTGGATAAAGAAGGAGTTGGGTTGCTTATAACCATCTTTATTCTTCTATACCAGAACTGCAACAATAATATGTAGAGAAGAAAAAGAAAAGATATAAAAAGGTGTTGAGTAGTCGGGGCTAAATAGCATTGGTGCTTCAGCAAAAGCTTCTTTAATTCTAGTAAAAGAATCCCGGGAGGCAGTGCTCCATTTGACTTCATTTTCCTTTTTTAGCATATTTGTAATACCCTTCACTATTTCTACATAGTTGGGTATGAACCTTCTCAAGAAATTGATTCTCCCCAAGAAGGCTTGGATCTCTTTCTTATTTCTAGGTAGAGGAATGTGAATAATAGCTTTGACTTGCTTAGGATCAATTTTCACTCCTTCTTGCACTATTATGTGTCCTAGTAGCTTCCCCTCACTCAGGACAAATTGAGATTTCTTAGGATTCAAAGATAGTCCATACCTCCTACATTTTTCGAAGGTGACGTTCAAGTGGAGGAGGTGTTCTTCATCAATCTTAGATAATATTGTGATATCATCCAAATATACCACTACGAACTTGTCTTGCTCCCCTACAAAATCTATATCCATTTCTCTTTGAAACATCATCCTTGAATTAATAAGACCAAAAGGCATGTGAGCATACATGAAAGTTCCCCACGGGGTGGTAAAAGCAGTCTTCTTCTAATCATTAAGGTGGACTTCCACTTGGTTGTAACCAGAGAACCCATCCAACATGGACCTTCTACCATATGTAATCCATCTTAGGCAGTGGATAGTTGTCTTTCAACGATGCCCTGTTAAGAAAATCTACTCATAGCTTATTTCTCCATTCCCTTTTCAGACTAGGACTAGGTTGGCCACCCACTCTGAGTTCCTTAATGACACTATGTTTTTAGTCTATAGAATTTTCCTCACTTATTTTCCAATGGATGGGAGTAAGAGTGGATTAATCTGCCTGAGCTTCTGCTTGCATGGTTTTATTCCACTCTTTAACAGAATCTTATGCATGGTGTTAGTATCAAATGCTTTTATGTCCTCATAAGACCAAGAGAAAACATCCTTATAGAGTTTGAAGAGATTTAAATACCTTTGTTTATATTGCGAGGGGATTCCTTTTGATAGTCTAACCATTTGGGGTTCGTCCTCTGAGCCGATATTGCAATCTTCTACTTGTTCATACATCTCTGGATCCATTGGTTTGGAGGCTACATCATCCTTGTTAAATAATATTTTCAGTGGAACTAGCCCACAAGGAATGATATTCCCTTTCAATTGTAGATGTTTATCTCCGGCCACTATGTCTTCCCATGAATTCGGTTCTTGATCTACCTTTTTTTCCTCCCCTTGATCAATAGTTGAGTTAGTGAACTCCCCAACTACTTCTATAATTCGTTTGATCTTCTCATTGTCCTCAAATACCTGCCAATGGTTAACATTATTAGGTTTAAAGGGTCTATATATAACCTCCATGTCGTACTTGAGAAGCAGATTTTGAGAAGGTTTGAAATTGCTTACTACTACAACAAGGGAATCAGTCATTTTGATTCCTTCTTTAGGTAGAAAGTGGATAATAAAGGCCATGAAGAAGTTAT
Source organism: Pinus taeda (assembly GCA_000404065.3). NCBI lineage: Eukaryota > Viridiplantae > Streptophyta > Pinopsida > Pinales > Pinaceae > Pinus > Pinus taeda. Next base: position 405,646 of record APFE030188705.1, read on the forward strand.
CAATTAAATCCCATACTTCATTCTGGTAAGTCCTCAATCTGGGGTGTTTACCCTGGCATTGATATATGATCTACTTTACAATCATCTCGTAGTCTCCATCCACAGTTAAGCATTAAATATTCATATTCCCTTTTGTTTGTAGCCCAAGGAGAAGTGCTTCATACTCTGCCACATTGTTGGTTTCCTCAAACTCTAGCTTCAATGAGAGGGGTATGAAGCTTCCCTCAGGAGATACCAACAATAGTCCTGCTCCATTTACCCCTTTGGAATTCACTTCGTTGAAGTATAATTTCCACACTTTGTTTTCATTTGTGTGTTGGTGTTATAACTACATCGTTAGATGTACTCGTTTTTCTTCTAAGATGGTCTCATCTTCTTCTAGGAACATGCAAGAGAGATCGCTTTATTTTCCATACAATGGAGAATTTTTAGAAACTTTAGCTAAGGTCAAAATTTTTACAAATATGGACTATCTGTACAACCTCCTTTCTTCACCTCCAAAAGTGGGAATAGTGGCATAAGTTAGATCTAATTTGATAGAGCCCCCTACCTTCGAACCCCAAGACCTAGGTAGGAGAATACCGATTCGAGGGGGGATATCTACCACTACTATGTCCATCACTATGCTCTGCATAGGGATCTGAGCCAGGTTTACCACCAAATCTTTTATCATTCCCAAGCATTTGACCCTCTTAGAGTCAAAGGAGTATAAGTCCTTGTAGGGCCTGGTGATCAACAAGCCAATTTGTTCCATCATGGCTAAGGGCATGAGGTTATACAAGGCTTCGGAGTCCAACATGTAGTTATGCAATAAGAAATCATAAAGTACCAGGGTCACATAGAAGGGTGCAATGGAAGGATCAATTTCATCAACATGAGTTCCAAAAACAACCATTGGTCTTTCATATTGAAGGTTTAAACAATCATGGGTTGATATTGGGGTGCATGGAAGCATGAACATAGAGACTTGGGCTTTATAAGTGGTCTGCTTCAGAAGTTTGATTAGAGGAACATGAATATTTACCTCTTCAAGTTCCTTCTAAAGATTGAATGTAGGTTGGGATTTTTCTACACCTCCTAGCTCTGCTTCTCTTTCCTTATCATTTGTAGTTTTTATCTGAACAAGTGTATTCTCTTCCATGTGTTCCACAGAGCTATTGCATTCCTTACTTAAGGCGACTTTTACCTTGGATGAGTTAAGATTCAACTTACCTTTCCCTTTATCTGGCACTAGGGGAATATCTTTCGGAACAATACCCTCTTATTGTTTTGGTTCCCTCGACCTCTTTCTTGAAGATCTTAGATCATACCTTCAGTGTAGTTGTGCTTGCATGAAATCTACAAACTATTTACAATAATCACATATGTCCTCCTCATTTATTGTTTCTTCTCTATCATGACTTGTCTCCTAGTGAGCCATGTTTTGCTGTTCTCCTTCAAAAAAAGGGGAATACAAGTTTCCTTGCATCTCATGTGTATCCGATGGTTGTTCATTGGGATCGTGTTCCAAATATAAATGAGGAGGGATCTAATTGAGTTGATCTTTTATTTCCCTTTGAAGTGTCTTCAATGGTGGCCTTATGTACTATGGTTTATTACCTTAAGCATTCTTCTTTGGGAGACTCTTGTTCTCAAGCTCAAGCTTCACCACCTTATCTGATAAAATATTGATGAGTTTATCTATTTCTTCCCACTTGAGATCTGGTGATTCTTTAGCTTGACCAAACGAGGATCTTTATTATTTCTCCCTTTTCTTCTTAGTAGGTTCATCCTTGCCTCTTGACGTCCCTATTGAGGTGAAATTTTCTTCTACCTCAAGAGCATCAACTTGGATTTGATCTAAAGTGTGAGATTTCCTTTCTCTTAGGGTAAAATAAATACTACGCGAGAAGCAGATTGAGGAGGCTTTATCTTACCAGGAAGGTTATTATACTTCTTATTGAACCCTTTTATGAATTCTAAAATATCCTCTTTTGGCTTCTTCCTTATAGCATTGAACTTTGTAAGGACATACTCAAGATTTCTCTTTTCACCCCACTTTTGTGTGAAAGAGTTTTTGAGTTCCTCCTTGGTAGTGATGGAGGCACTAGGAAAGGCTTTAAACCATTTTCTGGCTTCTCCATCAAGGGATTGTACAAAGAGTCTCAGGACCACATCTAGTTGTTCTACATTTATATTCTCAGCAAAAGAACAAAAGTTTTCAATGTGTTTCTGTGTAGTTTTTTCATCCTCGCCATTGAACCTAGGAAAAAACTTTGGGTAGTCTTGAGGCATAGAACTTAGGGGTTGCGGTAAATTAATAGGGGAATATTTAGTTAGTTAAAAACTTGGACTAACCATCTTAATTAATGGAGTGGGATTGAGATTTTCTGAAGGAACTTGGGCCAAAACCACAGTGGTTGGAGTGGCTAGACTGAGAGCAAGGTATGTAAGGATATTAGGAGTAAAGTCTAAGCAATGAATGATAGTGTGTTTTGAGTTGGATGAGGAATATTCAAAGAATGATGAGATAGTAGCATAGGTAATAGGAGTTTTCTCCTTCGAGACTCTCCTGAAAAATGATCTCTCTGGGCTAGATACAGATGGGGTTTTCTACTAAGAGGTATCTGAGCAAGTGTGAGGCTTTCTAAAATCTAGGATGATAAATGATAATGTGATTTGTGGATTCACAAAGTTGATGAGGATGCAATGAGAACATATTTACTCACCTACACAAAGAGTGCTTAACTTTTTGTATCCTTGGGGCAAATCCTTCAATACGTTCCCCGACAATGGCACCAAAAGATGTTGTCGCTTCTAGAGATAGCCTTAAATTGCTTATAAGACCAGTGCCTAGAACATCTAGATTTTATGTGTCTCATATGATTCTCAAGAAACTGGAGACATCACATATATTTTTTACATTTATATTCATATATATAATAAATAACATGGGTTGGTTCATTCATCTAAAGGCATAAGCCATGTATTTCTAGTACTTCTTCACATGTACAACTCAGATAAATATATGCATAAACTAGTGGAGGTCGGGTATTTCAAGGACCTATAGTTTAATAATATTTGGCAAAGCAATGAAAGAAGATAAGGAGATTGAAGAACTCGTGAAATAGAGCTTGAAGCTTCGAGAATTCTATAGTCATCATGTAGAGATTTAAGCATCAAGAATTCCACACTTACCTGAGTTAAAGGTAGACATAATGGATGAAAGAGGAGTGGGTGCGATGATTCATGGAGTGCAATTTTAAAGATATAATCTCAAAGATCCATACAGGCACATGCATTAACGAGTCAATACAAATAAATGTGAAAGAACATATGAGACATTTCTAGTAGCTACGATTACATGAAATCAGAGATGAAACGTCAAGATAATAGAATTTAAATGGAGGGGTAACATACTATAGTACTTGAAGGAGGAATCACCACCATTTGCTTAATATTCTGAAAGATGCATATCATAAACTCATACCATTTCAAAAATAACATGTAGTTCTTTCTTTAGGATTTTGAACTTGTGTGAAGTGTTGCTTCCCACTAGTTATCTAGAGATGGGAACATTGAATAGTAATTACAACAAAATATCTCAGCCAAGCCTCAATTGTTAGATCGACTAGCTGTCTCGGCCTAGGATGGCTTTGTGGCCCAAAAATGACTACAAAATATTAATAGCTTCATTAAATCGTGACACATTACATGATAACAGAACAAGTCAACAATTAGATGAAAACACTAGAAAAGTATCTCCTTGCCCATCCCTGGGATCGCATTTGATTGGGTAACCAATTTTTCATGATCTTCCTTCTCTGGTACTCGACTAGTTCGAGTCGCTTCTTCCTTTACTATTTGAATCACTCATTCTCCAGAGCTGAGAGTGGTTCGGTTGTGAGTTTCACGTCACGGTACAACAACAAAGGTCATATTGGTAGTACTCCATCTTCCCTTTGTATGGACCTCCATGCTAAATCATCAAGGCCCCCTATGCTTCTATACATTCATTTACTCCTAGCAAGCCTAGGCATGTTATAGTCAAGTTCATTTACCCTGTCTCTGTTGACCCTGTTTTCTTATCACGAGGGGATTTATGAGGTCAGCCCATGCAGACTTCTGAATGCTCCATGTCCTTCTTAAATGTTTTATTTGCAAACCCATTACATCTTTAAAGCCCCGTGTTCCATTATCAAGAAGTTATTACCTCAGGACTTTTGTATTAAAATACCTCACATAATTGTGCATTCTGACTGTTGGGTGTGGAGCTTGATTATCTTTTGTATTCAAAGGTCTCAGTCGGATGTACACCCCAGGAAGACTAGACACCCCTCCACATGGGGGGATACGGGGGGACTTGTCCCCCTCACGGGGGTTCAGGGGGGCTGATCCCCCCCCGGCTGGGGGATCCAGGGGCCAGTGGTCCCCCGGTGGTGGTTCGGGGGTAGCGCCCTCAAAGCCAAAAAATAGATGTAAAATTACCTTGTAATTTTTTTTTAATTTCTATTCAATTTGGGTCATTCAATAGGTGTATGATCTAATGGTAGAAGTAATGTTTAATTTAGGGTTTCTTTCCCTAGAAGGCAACCCCTCACTATATATGAGGGAATTGTATTACATCTATGTACATTTGTATTCTGAGTGAGGAAAGAGAGGATATTGAGAGTGAAGAGAGTGTTACAACAGATATGTTATAGGTTGTATCTCTTTAGTTTGTTGGGTACTATAATAAAAGAAGGACTGGCTGTTTCTCCATAGATGTAGCCCAAACTGGGTGAACCACGTATATCTGTGTTTCTCTTGTTTTATTCATTTTCTGTGTTTATATTTCTGCATTATTTTATGTGTTCCATTGCTCCGTAATATATAATTTTCTAACAAATAGTATCAGAGCCAAAGGTATATTTGTTTGATAAACTCGAGGGAGAGAAGGGTTCCTAGTTCGAGTGGGAGCAATGGCGGAAGATGGTAGGTTTAGGGTCAAAAAATTCAATGGCCAAAACTACCAGCTGTGGAAGATGTAGATGGAAGATTATTTGTATTAGAGAGATCTATACCTACCATTAAACGAAAAGAAAAAGAAGCCAATGAGTATGACAGGCACAGAATGGGATATTCTTGACAGAAAGGCACTTGGAACAATATGGCTGTGCCTAGCGGCATTGGTAGCATTTAATATTTCAAAGGAAATGACAACAGGAGGTTTAATGTTGGCATTGGTTAAACTATATGAAAAACCCTCGGCCTAAAATAAGGTATTTCTTATGAAGAATTTATTTAATATGAGAATGTCAGAAGGTGGATTTGTTGCTGATCATTTAAATGATTTTAATACAGTTACAGGTCAATTAAGTTCTGCAGGGGTAACTTTTGATGATGAAGTTAGGGCTCTATTATTTCTGTGCTCATTGCCAAAAAGTTGGAATGGTTTAGTTATGGCCATTAGTAACTCTATCTCTAGATTTAGTACTTTAAAGTTTGATGATCTTGTTGATGTAATATTTTGCGAGGAAATCTGATAGAAAAGCTCTGGTGAGACATTAGGTAATGCTTTGACTGTAGAGACTAGGGGAAGAAAAATGGAAAGAGGAAAGAGCCCTGGATATCGCAGTAAGTCAATAAAAGGTAAATCCAAGTCTAGATCAGGGATAGTGTGCTGGAATTGCGGGAAGAAAGGACACCTGAAGAAAGACTGCAAGTCTAGAAAGGGAAAAGAAGAAGATGCATAGCAAGAAACTAATCATGAAGCGAATATAACAGGTGATGCATTACAAGATGCTTTGATTCTTTCTTTAGAAAATATTATTGATGCCTGGGTGGTAGATTTAGGGGCCTCATTCCATGCTGCACCTGATAAGAAACATTTTCATGATTATGTTCAAGGAAATTTTGGACAGGTTCGATTGGGTGATGATAAACCCTGTAAAATTGTTGGAATCGGTACAGTTTTCATAAAACAGCAAAATGGAAATCAATGGCTATTAAAGGAGGTAAGGCATTTCTAGATCTGAAGAAAAATCTGATTTCAATAGGGTAGTTGGGAGGTGAAGGTTGTGTAACTACTTTCATAGATAAAACCTGGAAGGTCACTAAAGGATCTATGGTAATAGCGAAAGGAGGAAAGATCGGTACATTTTATTTATGCAATGGTATTTCTAATTCTGTTAATGTTTTAACCTCTACAGGAGAAGATACGACATTGTGGCATCATAGGCTCAGGCACATGAGTGAGAAGGGGATGCAGATTCCTCACTCAAGAAATTTGTTGCCAGGTTTGAAGCATGTTGATTTAAAATTATGTGAGAATTGTGTTTATGCAAAACAGAAGAGAGTTAGATTCCATAGAGTTGGGAAATAAAAGAAGAGCAAAAAATTAGAACTTGTGCATACAGATGTATGGGGACCTGCTCAGGTTTCATCTCTTGGTGGCTCTCGTTATTATGTTCCTTTTATTGATGATGCAACCAGAAAAACTTGGATTTATTGTAATCAAAATAAATTTAATGTATTTTATACTTTCAAGAAATGGAAAGCTTTAGTTGAAAATGAGACAGGAAAAAGGTTGAAGTGTCTCAGATCAGATAATGGAGGTGAATATTGCAACAAAGAGTTTGATAGGTACTATTCAAAGAATGGAATTCGTAGAGAGAAGACAATTCCAGGAACACCATAAGACAATGGTGTGTCAGAAAGGATGAATAGGAAAATCATGGAGAGTGCAAGGTGCATGAGATTGCATTCAGGATCGCCTTTACAATTTTGAGCAGATGTTGTAGATACTACTATTTATCTAATAAACAAAGGTCCTTCAAGTTCCTTGGATGGTGGTATTCTAGAGGAGGCATGGACAGGTAAATAGGTAAACTACTATTTTTTAAAGATTTTTGTTGTGAAGCCTTTGTCCACATTAACAAAGAAAATAGAACAAAGCTTGAGGCAAAAACAAAGAAATGTACTTTTATCAGATCTGGTGTTAATGATTTTGGTTATCACTTTTATGATTATGAAAAACAAAAAATCATTAGGAGCATAGATGTCATATTCAATGAAAAGGTTTTGTATAAGGATTAGCTACAGGAAAGGAAACAAAAAAAAGAAAACAAAGAATACACAGTGCTTGACGATATCATAGAAAAAGTGATGGTCCCTGAACATCATAATGATCAATACCCAGAACAACAACCACAACAACAACAAGCACTTCAAACACCTAAAAGTGGTGTTAGAAGATATACTAGGATAAGTAGACTGCCTAAACGATACTCTCCTTCATTATATTATATATTGTTGACTGATTCTGGTGAACTAGAATGTTATGAAGAAGCAGTGCAGGTAGAAACCAGAAAGAAGTGGGAGCAAGCCATGAAAGAAGAGATGGACTCCTTAGAACATAACCAAACTCACGACTTAGTCAGGTTGCTTGCAGGTAAAATAGAATTGCAAAATAAATGGGTTTACAAGATGAAGGAAGAATATGGAGGTAGAAAAAGGTATAAAGCTAGACTTTTGGTGAAAGGCTTTACACAGAAAAAGGGTATAGACTTTGATGAGATATTTTCTCCTGTTGTGAAAATGACTTCAACCAGAATTATTCTAAGTCTAGTAGTAGCTGAATATTTGCATCTTGAGCAGTTAAACATAAATACAACCTTTCTCCATGGGGATTTGGAGGAAGAGATATATATGTAGTAGCCACAAGGATATGAGGTTAAAGGGAAGGAGAAACTAGTGTGTAGGTTGAAGAAGAGCTTGTATGGCTTAAAACACGCTCCAAGGCAGTGGTATCTAAAATTTGACAGGTTTATGTCTGAATAAGGTTATACTAGGTGTCACTCTGATCATTGTGTTTATCTCAAAAGGAAAAATGATGGCAGCTATATTATATTTTTATTGTATGTAAATGACATGCTTGTTGCAGGTTCTAACATGAAGGAAATAAATGTGCTCGAAAGGAAATTGGAAAACTCATTTGCAATGAATGATTTGGGTTCTGCAAAACAAATCCTTGGTATGAGAATAACTAGAGACATGAAGAATCGCAAATTAACATTGTCTCAAAGTGAGTACATAGAAAAGGTGTTGAAAAGGTTTAATATGCAGAATGAAAAACCAATTATTATACCTTTGGCTAGCCATTCAAAATTAAATAAGGAGGTGTGTCCCAAGACTCAAGAAGAAATGGCTCATATGTCTAAAGTTTCATATGCATCGGCAGTTGGAAGCTTAATGTATGGAATAGTGTGCACAAGGCATGATATTGCACATGTAGTGGGAGTTGTAAGCAGGTACATGAACAATCTAGGAAAAGAACATTGGCTAGTAGTGAAGTGGACTCTCAGGTATTTGAGAGGTACCACAAATCAATCATTATGCTTCGATGGTTCAAACATTGCTCTACAGGGATATGTTGATGCAGATATGGCAGGTGACAGACATAACAGGAGGAGCACTACAGGATATGTATTTACTATAGATGGAACAGCTGTCAGTTGGGTTTCAAAAATCCAAAGTGTTGTTGCACTTTCAACAATAGAAGAAAAGTATGTTGCTACTACAGAGGCTAGTAAAGAAATGATTTGGTTACAAAGGTTTCTGGATTTATTGGTTAAGAAGCAAGAGTTGGGAAGGTTATACAATGATAGCCAGAGTGCCATACATCTTGCAAAGAACTGTGCATTTCATTCCAAGGCTAAACATATACAACTCAAGTACCATTTCATATGGCCAACATTGGAATATGGATAGTTGAAGTTGGAAAAGATACACACTAGCCAAAATCCTGCAAATATGCTAACAAAATTTGCAACTAGGGAGAAACTGATAATATTCTCAGTTTCAATTGGTCTTCAAGAATGATGAAGAAGATGAGAAACAACCAGGTCCAAGGTGGAGTTGTTGTCTAGCAAATGAAGCAATGGTGGAGTTGCTATAATCAGTCTCCAAGTGGGAGATGACCCACTTTAGCCCCTTTTTCTTTGAGTCCCTTCTTTCATATGACCGGGGGATATGACCAAGCACCTAGTCCTCAGGCACTAGGGGATTTGGACTCCCCTCTGGGGGTGTTTTTCCTTTGTTACATTTTCCAAGGCATTCCTGGCACCTTAACACTAGAGGCCTGTATCTTGGCAATTTTAATGTTATCAGTGTTCGGCGATTTCATGACGTTGTATTTGTTTGCATGCTTTGATATTTCTGATCGCTGATATGTGGGATCACCTTTCTTTCTTAGCTCTTGGTTCCTCATTCTCCTCATGTCCATTTTCTAGCTCACTTATCATAGATTCACAATTGGTGAATTCCTTGTGATGCATAATGCATTGCTACCCCGATCACCGATTTCCAATTGATGACATCATCAATGCCACGTGTCGTTTCCTGAGGCATGATACATGTCACTTGGATATGCCCCCATATGTCCCTTGAAAGTGTGAGATTATCATGCCACGTGTCCTTTGTACTGCCATGTCATGGTGACGCTAATGCCATTGTGTCTTTATCGGACAAAAAATACTCTGTCACGTGGACCCATGGAGGAGAGAGAAAAGGTTTGCCTGTCCCTATTTTTTCATTGATTTCCTTTGCAGATCATTTTTTACCTTTCCTAGTGATTTAAACTTATCATCACATTCCTCCCACAATTTCCTAAGAGTGGTCAGTGGAAATCACCAATTTCCCATTTGCGATATGTTTGGGTAGCTACGATTGTCGCTATGTCACATGGCTATGAGGTGTGATCATCGATATGTGAGACCACCAATGTGCCATACAAGATATCCAGTCTCTGATTTGCGATATCGGTGATCACTCTCCTGCTGGTTTTCTCTAACCTTCCCTACTGCTACTTTCAGGAAACTCCAATTGTGATTTGCGACATTCTCCCAAACCTCTAATATGTTCTTCTTTCTTTCCTTTTAAAGGCAACAATACCCCCAAAATTCAACTGGCCATATCTTCTGATCCAGAAGTCCATTTTTGGACTTCCACATACCGTTAGAAATCTCATTCTGAGGAATATGCAATGGAGGGGGTCCTATTTAGCTTTGAGTTCTTCTACAATTTGGGAGATGACTGCAATATTTTATCCCCTTTTTCACACTTTTGACAACTGAAAACAAATTTTGCAAACGGTGACAACATGACGAAAATCATAAGCATGTGATAAGACCAATGGAGTGTGAACACCCTAAGGGATTTTGATCAAAGTTGTGAAACCTTACCATAGGCACATGTACTCCACAAAGAATTTTTAATACCTACTGTTGAGGATTACATGTTGCACACAAGCATGAATTGTTGTAAGGCCTTAAGACTTTCATCGGGCATATATGTAGTGTAGTGGCACATGTAGTCATAAAGTTATGGACTCAACCACTTGGATAGGTACCAAGGTGGTGTTGTACTATGAAACAACCCCCACATTTATATATAGCAATAGCTAATGTTAGACATATAATGGGGACCCTTTTTAAAGTTTCCAGTTTTTAAATAATAAATCCTAACTCTAAGAAATTACCTTAAAAACTCTTAAAACGACCCAAGTTTAGATCCCCATTGAAAATCACCAATCACATTTTTCAATATAATCATCATAAACACCTTAAATAAATTGTGATATGTGATCAAACCTCCCACTGTGACAGATCGAGAAAAACCGCTTAAGAAATCGCAATCACATTTCACGAAAGTCACAAGTAAATAAGACTTTCCACAATGTCATCCACCAACGATTTGCGAAATGCGATATTGTGATATTCGTGATATCACTTTGCATTATAAGAAGGTAATGTTATATAACATTGTTTTAATAGATTTGATGCGCAAATCAAGGGGCAAGCGTGGGAAGTAACTATGTTTTAAATATAATAATGAATGGTTTGACAGGGTAATTAATGTTTAGCGGCCCAAGGAGAGGTAATTATTTTCCAAGTTATGTCTAGTTAATGCTGAGTATCTTATTTGAAATCCTCCCACGATTCAAATTTTTTTCACAAATTTTTCAGCCTTAATCACCCAATATTATTTGTGTTGATATATCTCGTCCATTTCAGGCAAGCTACAAGAGATATGTCATTGCGGAAGGTGAACTAAAAACAAAAGAAGTTGAGCATTGCAGAGTTTGAGCTTCCCAAAATGTCTCCTATATTATCTGATACGGTCTATAGCACTGATGGGGGAGCAACAACTTGGGAGGTCATATACAATAGGCTTGAGGACGAGCATCCCAAGATTACTATCGCAAGAGCAACAACTGACTCAATAAGACCAAAGGGACTCCAATTCAAGGATGTTGCATCTTATTTCCTTCATAGAAAAGGAGCAAGAGAAAATATCCTCCCTTACACTCATATGATTAGGTGGGTGATGGAAAACCTCACCATCGAGGATAGGCAATTCAAGAATTTGAGAATGGAACTCATGGGGTCATTCAGAGCAGAGGACCTGAAATAGATGTACCATATACCTTACCCTCAAGATATATATGATAAGACATATGTGCCCAAATTCGCAAAGAAGAATGAAGAATCCCTCAAGATGATTCAGGGATGGAGAGTATTGGAGAACAAGTTCAAATTTTATAAATTGGGCATGTATCCTATAGCCTCTTTGTGAAACCCCTACAAATATGCAACTACTATGTTATGTAGACTATACAAGTTACTAAGTAGTGATAAGTTTTCCATAGAATGGATTCCTTTGATTCATACCTATGTTAATTCCCATATTATGAATTAGGCCACCATCCTATCTGATAACCTAGCCACCATCATGACCGAATATCAATAGAAGAGATCCTCCTCTCCAAAGAACCTTCCTCCATTCTATTTTAGTGCTTATATTATGGACGCCATCTATTTCTATACTAAATTTCCAATCATGGGTTGGAAATGGACCTTGGATGATCCCTACCCTATCCATGTCAGCCATAAGAAAATTTGGGAATCCCATTATATACCCCATTTCTATAAAATATGTCATGTTGTTATTTTGTTGTTGCATCAATCAATTTTCAATAAGAAAGCTACCAGGTTTTCCTAGGAAGCCACTACAAACCTTTTGGCTGTCGTCAAATATTTTATTGAAGAATGGTTCACCTACATTAGGGTTTTTCGTAACATAGCAGACCCACATGTCCTCCCTTTGTATGTTTATGATAAATTGTTAGCAAGAGAAATAGCCCACCAGACCATGGGAAACGGCCTAACCAAAGTTCTCAAAGAAAGCAAGAATTTATTATGGCCATCTTTTCCTATCAAGTGCGTTCTTTTTCTTTAGAAAATTTTAATCTTGCAATAAAAGAATCAGTAAGCTTGGAAGGTCTCAGGCTACATACTTTGCCTAAAAGGAAATTTGATCCAGACAAAATAGCATATAACATCACCACTTCGATAAAGATAAAGCCTTATAACCATGAGGCTAATAATTTTGAACACCTTTTACATTCGGCTCAATCCTTCGAACAATCATTCAAATGGGATAGGACAAATCTAAGTCTAGGAGATTTTGAGACCTTTCAGGAGTTCAAAAACAAAAGGCCTGAGGTGATCCCACTACATTTGTTGAAAATGAGGACAAGCCTACTCCCATTGTGATTGTCAACAATGAGGCACCTGATTCTCGCATAGAGTCTCATGCAGATACATGGAAATAGCTTAACATAGAGAAGGCCCAAGATATCAAGATTACTGTAGAATCTAGTAGGAAATGAGCCAAAAATCAAGGTATGAGTACCCCACTCAAAGATATTGTTTTAGAGATAAAAAACAACAGTCTAGAGTAGGAGTGGGATAAATTCAATAAGAAACTACAAGATATTTCCAAGCAATAGATGCCCAAGAAACTACGGAGTATCAAACTCCTCTACATGTTCAGAACAATACAGACTCTAAATCGATGGATGAGAAAGTGATATTGTCTCAGCAGACTGAAATCATCCCTGCTCTACCCACATTAGAAATTATATTGAAGGTGACTGAAATCCCTCCTCTTGACGTGTTCTAAGCCCACTACACAAGGCTGTAGTAAGGAGATAGAGGAAAACAAGAAGGATTGAAACACCTGAAATCCCACTTGGGAATGAGAAAATCGACATAGTTTGGAAGGATTTCCCTTCCATCCTAGCTGCAAACTTGACTAGATTTCCATAATTTACAGGGGCATATGCAACTTCTACAATGGACAAAGCTACCAAAATATCTCTTTTGTTGAAAGAAAAAGAAGAAAATATTCCACAACTCGAGCAACAACTCGAAACAGAGAGGGCAAGTGTGAACAAGCAACCCGCTGAGTAGCTAGCCCAATTGCAATAGAGCATGGAGGTGCTAAAAATAAGCCAAGAAGCAAACATGTCGGCCAAAAATATGAAACTCCAAGACTTGCAACAAGCCATGGAATGATATAAGGGTGTTCCTACTGTCGAGGAATTCATCAAAGAGGCACTAGAGCTTAATTCTCTCTTATTGAAGCAGCAAGAACAATTTTTCCAAAACATGTCACATATCGCTCCTTATCTGATCACTACTGACCAACTAATAGATAAAGCAATTGACCAGAGAACTGAGTTTACTGATCCGAACACCAAAATCTCAAAGTTCATCGAATGGAAAGAAACAGAAGAAGGAAGGAAATCCAATATTCCTGAGATTGAGGAGACACAGAAGGACATTATTTTCATGGATTACATTTCCTTGAGAAGTCATCTATAAATGATACATAGTACACAAACTTACCCAGTGATGGAACTTTCACAGGTCCAAACACATCATTGTGCACAAGCTCTAATATTTGTTTTGTCCTCTTACCACCAGAGGGGAAACTCACCCGATTCTGCTTCCCATATACACAATTTTCACAGAAATCAAAATCGAAAGAGCTATTACTCATACCTTCTACCATACCTTTACATGAAGTATTCGAAGGCCCTTCTCTCCAATATGTCCAAGACTTTGATGCCACAACATGGTCTTCTCTCCAGAGACCACTAGATTTTCTTCTCCATTTTCAGGAACCATAGAACTATTGCACCCGTCAATAATAGTGCTACCTTGCAGCTTGTACAGAGTTCCAATCCAAACTCCCCGCATTAATACCAGTGCGCCTCATTCCACCTTGCAGGTATCCTTGTCAAACACTGTCTTTACGCCTGCATCATCCAACTTTCTTACAGAAATCAGATTTCTGGCTAATGCAGGAATATGCAGAACACCCAGAAGGGTTCTAACCCTTCCACCTTGCAACTTCAAATTTACTTTTCCACGACCAATGATTATAGCCTTGCTATCATCTCCTAACAAAACATCACCACCATCGTATTTCTCATACTCATAGAACCACTCTCTATGGGGAGTGAAGTGAAAGGATGCACCTGAGTCAATTAACCATGCCTCATGATCTACATGTGTACTTGAAGAAGCCAAGTACACATCCTCACCTTCATCTGAGGTGGTTTTCACCTCTATAGAAGGAGCATCATTAAACCCCTTTCCTCTATCAAGAGCTTTAGATTTACAATCCCTTCTGAAGTGCGCTTCCTTACCGCATTTCCAACACACCACTTTATAGGTTTTCCTAGAGATTTATATCTCCCTCTAGATTTAGATCTCCCACTCGATGACCTAATTTTGTTTCTGTTCTGTGGTCGTCCTCGTACAGACAAGGCATCACCATTCTGATTGTCCATATTTTTCTGTCTCATCTCCTTCGTCAGCAAGGCTGAGACTATTTCATCAAATTGCAAAGCAGTTGCATTGCTACCTATTGCAATAACCAGACTATCCCACGAATCTGGTAGAGAACACAACAAACTGATGCACTTATATTCATCTAAAATTTCAATATCAACAGATGATAATTGACTTACCACAGTATTAAACGCATTCAGATGCTTTGTCACCGAGTCTCCATCTTTCATCCTCAGGTTATATAGCTTTTTCCACAGGAATAGTTTATTCACAAGAGACTTACATTGGTACAAAGTCCCTAACTTGTCCCACAGAGCCTTCGTCGTAGCTTCCCTTGATACATTCAACAATACTGAATCTGAGGCACACAATCGTATTGTGCTCTTTGCCTTCCGATCCAACTTCTTCCATTCTTCATCGGTAACTCCCGTTGGTTTAGTACCCGGATCTACCGTGATCCACTGATCTTTATCCACCAACAGATCCTCCATCTTGAATTTCCACAACTCAAAACTCTGACCATTGAACTTCTCAATCTCTATCTTTCCATTGCTCACCATCTTCTTTCACCACCAGAATCGATCTCGCAGATATCCCACTGAACAGGGTCTACCACAGGCCCGAGCGAAACCCCTAAGCAACAAAGGCGTCCCCTTGAAGCCAAAACAACTCTGATACCAAATGTAGGTTTTAACCTCGTATAGAAATTACCTGCATATAAATTCTAAATCACAGGAAAAATAAAAATGCGAGAGCATAACACATAAAACACGTATACACAGAGATTTCCCACTGGATCCCAAAACCGGGACTACCAGCTTGATTTTTCATTATGTTCCTTTCAATGTTACAATACATATTTATACATTGAAAGGAACAAAAAATGAAAAATCAAGCTGGTAGTCCTGGTTTTGGGATCCAGGGGAAAATCTCTGTGCATATGTGTTTTTATGTGTTATTCTCTCGCATTGTTAATTTTTCTATGATTTAGAATTCGTATGTAGGTAATTTCTATACAGGATTAAAACCTACATTTGGTATCAGAGCTGTTTTGGCTTCAAGGGGATGCCTTTGTTG
This sequence comes from Pinus taeda, assembly GCA_000404065.3. Taxonomy (NCBI): domain Eukaryota; kingdom Viridiplantae; phylum Streptophyta; class Pinopsida; order Pinales; family Pinaceae; genus Pinus; species Pinus taeda. The sequence continues at coordinate 421,386 of APFE030188705.1, forward strand.
CTGAGTGGTTTCGCTTGGGCCTGTGGTAGACCCTGTTCAGTGGGAGATCTGCGAGATCGATTTTGGTGGTGAAAGAAGATGGCGAGCAGCAGAAAGATAGAGATTGAGAAGTTCAATGGTCAGAGTTT
>APFE030188705.1:424950-437279 GCA_000404065.3 Pinus taeda
ATTGTGTTCAAGTATGGGGTTAGTACAGGGAGCTATAAGGATAGACTGTGACAGCCAAAGTGCAATTTTTCTTGGCAAAGAACCCTGCTTATCATTCAAAGACAAAGCACATTGATGTTCAGTATCACTTTGTGAGGGATATGATAGAAGACAAAAAAGGTGTTGCTGGTAAAGGTGGACACTTTGAAGAATACTGAGATGCATTGACAAAATCTGTGAGCTCTGAGAAGTTCTCTTGGTGTAGAGAAACAATGGGTGTTTCAGGACTGGAAAAATGACTAAGCTCTCCTATGGCCCCCTGTGGAAAGAAAACAACAAGTGGGAGATTGTTGGGTTGTGTTATATTCTTTCCACATAGTTAACAGGGGGTTTGAGGGGTACCCGTAACCCCACTTTATGGGGTCCGGGGCAGCGCCCCCGGAAAATTTTGGTTTTGGACCCTATGTTAGGTTGGGCAGACCCACCTATGGTTTTGTGCATGATTTTCTCACATGTTTTTTGGATGCAATGGTTTTCAGTCCATGGTTTTGGACGCGATGTTTTTTTGGTACATGGTATTGGATGCTTCGGCATGTATAAATATGTATTGTAACATTGAAAGGAACAAAAAATGAAAAATCAAGCTGGTAGTCCCGGTTTTGGGATCCAGAGTCTTCGTTGTAGCTTCCCCTGATACATTCAACAATACTGAATCTAAGACACACAATCGTATTGCGCTCTTTTCCTTCTAATCCAACTTCTTCCATTCTTCATCGGTCACTCCCATTGGTTTAGTACTTGGATCTACCGCGATCCACTAATCTTTATCCACCAACAGATCCTCCATCTGGAGTTTCCACAACTCAAAACTCTGACCATTGAACTTCTCAATCTCTCTCATTTTGCCGCTCGCCATCTTCTTTCACCACCATAATCGATCTCGCAGATCTCCCACTGAACACGGTCTACCATAGGCCCGAGCGAAACCCCTCAGCAACAAAGGCGTCCCCTTGAAGCCAAAACAACTCGGATACCAAATGTAGGTTTTAATCCCATACAGAAATTACCTGCATACGAATTCTAAATCACAGAAAAGTAAACAATGTGAGAGCATAACACATAAAAACACATATGCACAGAGATTTCCCCTGGATCCCAAAACCGGGACTACCAGCTTGATTGTTCATTGTTTGTTCCTTTCAATGTTACAATACATATTTATACCTACTGAAGCATCCAATACCATGGACCAAAAAACCATCGCATCCAAAACCATGGATCGAAAACCATCACGTCCAAAAAACATGTGCGACAATCATGCACAAAACCATAGGTGGGTCCGCCCAACCTAACATAGGGTCCAAAACCAAAATTTTCCGGGGCGCCGCCCTGGACCCCATAAAGTGGGGTTACGGGTACCCCTCAAACCCCCTGTTAACTATGTTGAAAGAATATAACACAACCCAACAGCAACAAGCCATGGAATGATATAAGGGTGTTCCTACTGTCGAGGAATTCATCAAAGAGGCACTAGAGCTTAATTCTCTCTTATTGGAGCAGCAAGAACAATATTTCCAAAACATGTGACATATCACTCCTTATCTGATCACTACTGACCAACTAATAGATAAACCAATTGACCAGAGAACTGAGTTTACTGATCTGAACACCAGAATCTCAAAGTTCATCGAATGGCAAGAAACAGAAGAGGGAAGGAAATCCAATATGCCTGAGATTGAGGAGACACAGAAGGACATTATTTTCATGGGTTGGGACACAAGGATCAAACAAGCTAAACTAGATGTGGCAAGAGTAGCAAGGGTGTCCAAGAATATATAAAGGCAGTAAACCATACTTTGCTTGCCACCAACTTGGTGTAAGAAGGAAACCTGAAAGAACTACCAGATTTGAATGACTTTCATAATAGATGGAAGGAAAGAGAAGAAACTCAAAGGGAAGAAATCACAAAATTAGCAAAGACTGATTGGGATTCGTATTGGCAATACCTCATCAAGCCACACAGTCAAATCATGACCCTTAATTTCTCTCTCCATTCAACGCAGTGGATTTTACCACCTCTCACAGATGCAAGTTTCGCAGGATAGGTCAAAACACATTTTTCGGAACCTCCTCAAGTCAAACCAATGGTCGATATATGTGATTTGGAGGAGAAGATGGAAGAAAACAAATAACCATCATAACCTCTACTCATCAAGCCACTGTTTATTTTTGGAGTTATTTAACTGGTTAGGAGGAAGGTTGTTTGAAACCTCCTCAAATTTTTGTATAACCTATTTTTGAACATTAGTTAGAATAGTATTTATACCCTTCTCATGCATTTAGAGAAGGGTCCAGAATTTTATCAAAAAACATTTGCAAAGAATGCACTATTGTAAGTTTGTGAATGCTTTGGTGAAATTATGGAACATGATCATTTCTTTCAAATATCATACTACTTTCCTTTGTTTATGGACTTTTGTATACTTGGAAGATAATTTCATTTGAAGGAGTTTCCCTATGTCGTTAGTCAAATAAGCATAACTTCACATATAAGGTACTTCTATCTTATGTTATTATCCCTATTTCTATTTAATTAGTGACAAAACTTTATTTTCATGAATTGTATATGAGATATCTTTTTCTATTAAAAAATTAATTGCACTATTGTATGATATCTAACTGAGATTATTTATTTTCATATATAAATATCATAATATATGCTATATAGTTTATACATTTCTTTGACTGACTATTTAGTCAAGGAAATTATCTTTACATGTTATCATGTTTATTTTATGCGTGATTGATCTTTATTATCACATGTCAAAGTAGATATCTTTGTAGATTACATATTATACAGAAATACCCAGGTTTATATTAGATTAATTTAGCTAAAGATTTGCATGATATAATAGGTCATTCGAATTATCATTATTCTAATGCAATCAATCGTAAACTGCCCACTCTCATTTTAAAACCCATACTGGGAAACTGGTACCATTAACCTGAGTCGAATCCACCACTTTAAATGGAAAAGGAGTTGTCTTAAGGTCCGAACCGGGTGGTTATCCCCCATGTTGGAGTAGTAGAAATCTGAGGCTTCAATATTTTGGTGCTAGAAGGAGGGCATCCGACTATGAATGGCATATAAATCTAAAGATAAATTGAAAAACATTCGTAAGAGTCAAAACCTGGCCACTACTTCTACACCTTCTAGATGTCGTTCAAAAATTTCGGATCAAAAATCTGAAGTTGTAGAAACATCTCCCTCGTCTCTTGAAGTAGCAAGACAACCAACTTCTCCAATTACACTCCCGAGTCTCTCGAAGACCAGTCTTTGATACAGAAATTGGAAAAGATATCCATTTCTATCGAGATACCAGAGAGGCCTGAAGCTTCTGAAGAAAGTGTTACTTCCTTATTACGAGAAACTGGTGTATTAACTAGGTTGCAAAGAGAAAATCTTGGAGTAACTCCTTTTGAGTTTCGCATCCCTCCATGACACAAGAAATTTATTACATCAAGATATGAATCATATATTGGCTAGATCACATCACCCTTCCATCCATTCACTTCTCCATCCATTTCTACTAAATTCGTTGCTTCCCAATTATCCATTTCTCCAACTAGTACTGCTACTAGTAGTATTGGCCCATTATTAAGTTCTTCAACATCTATAACTACTTCTAGACTGGCCTTCCCATATTTTCAGTCTCCAACTCAAGTTATTACCAATCAACCCGCTCAACCTTAGACAAATCCTGGTGTTGTTCTGGCTGCTCAAAACTAGAAAAATGGTTACCTAAGTACAATATTGATGATGCTCTTCTAGCTAAAGAACATCTAAATAACATTTTGTTAGCCATGAATCTTAATGGAGTTGCACATGAAGATGTTGTGATCAGACTGTTTCCTTATACTTTCCAAGGATCTGCTGGATCTTGGTATTTTTCCCTTCCAGTAGGTTCAATAAGAGACTAGGATACTTTTCAAGAAATATTTCTTGCCAAATTTGGTGATGACAGGACCATTGCACCCTTAATCAATGAATCTTTATAACTTAAAAGAAAATTCAGATGAAAGGATCAAAGACTTCAACTCCGGATTTAACAAGTTACTAAACAAAATCCCAACTGCCTCAAAACCTGCAGTAGATGTACAAATAGAATGGTACATATCCTCTATTCCTTCTAATATTGCAATTTTTGTAGATAAAGCCAATAATGCTACCCTTGCAGAAAACATGAAAGAATCCATGTCTATAGAAAGAAGGATTAATGATTTAGAAAATAGATCACATAAAGATGAAAGGAAGTCAAAGAAAGTAACATTTAAGGATGATTACAAAAAGAAAACTTCAAAGGACCCTTTCGATCTTAAAGGCCTTCAGAAAATATTAAAAACCATGTCCAACGAAATGGTCAAAATCAAGAAGCAGGTTGCAGAATCCTCTACTCCCAAGAAACCTTTTCACTCATTTAAATGAAACCCTTCTTCTGCATCGCAACCACTGAATATTATTTCAAATGTCGAATCTCGTCCAGGGACAGAAGAAGACTAACCAACTAAAGGGGAAGTTGAAACAGAAGAAGTGGTTGAAATAAATGGATTGTGGGATTTCATTCTCCCAACTGAAGAATAAGTAAAATCTACGCCAGTAACTACAAGAAGTAAAAACTCTCCTGATATGTCTATCACAAATCAAAAACAAAAAACTTCTATAGTAAGTAAGAAATCTAAGACTAGTCAAACTAAACCTATTCCACTAGATCCTCCAAATGATTCCAAAACATTAGTAATCTCTGATACAATGGAATACAACATAGTTGAAGATATGAAAATGACAAGAGAAAACATTTATTTGCACAAACTCACTAAACTTAAGAAACAATAGAAAATTCTATTAAGAGAATTAAAGGTAGTTCTTGTATCCCCTCTGCCATTTGTTGTAGTTACTCAAGCTACTTACAATATGGGAAAACCTCCCTCACCTTCAAACAAAGTAAATCCGATAGATTTAGTCTTGATAGGTGATAGGTATATCTCTCATACTCCTCCATTTCTTCTTACCTATGAGATTTTCAACAGAAATGTCCATAATTGATTTGTTGATTCAGGTGCCTCTTCAAATATTATGCCAAGAACCATGTGCACCAAATTGAATATTACACCTCAAAAATTTGTGGTACACATAGTTCAATTGGATAGGACAAAAGTAGAGGTACTTGGAGAAATTGCATCAATTTCAATTAGGCTTTTCTCTAATCCAAAACTTTCACAAATAATAGATATTCTAGTGGATGATATCCCTTAATTTTATGGTTTAATTCTAAGTAGATGTGGTCTGAAAATTTGCATGGATACTTCGCAACTGACTGGTCTCACATGTGGCTTCCACGCAATGGTAAACCAAATCAAATTAGAGTAGACCGAGAAATTTCACGAAATACACAGTCACTGATCTTAAGGGAAGTACTGAACCTATTGTCTTCACCAATAATATCATTGGTAATTGCTTAGTTGAGTCATTTTTACGATATTTTAATGCTAAAAGGTCCCCTTTTCTGACAGATGTTGTAGTGTATCAAATAGAGAAATTTTCACAAATAGATGCATCAAAGTGTGTTAATATAGTAGATAAAATTATAGATAATTCACTATTTTGGACTCTTTATTTTGATGGTTCCAAATATAAAGATGGTGCAGGTGCACGATGTATTTCAATCAACCCGCAAGGAGAGAAAACCATATTAGCCTATAGACTTGAATTTCAAGGCACCAAAAATACCGTGGAATATGAAGCATTGATTCAAGGGTTGTATAATGCAATTTCCCTTAATGTCAAATATTTGCATGTATATGGGGATTCTGAAATAATTGTTAAACAAGTAAGAAATACAATTCATTGTGTGTCTAGGCACCTTAAACTTTATCAATCTCTTGCCTAGAACCTTACTTTTCATTTCACTGCTTTTAACATTTCTTCAATTCCTAGATTGAAAAACATAAGTCCTGACTTACTTGCTAATGTGGCATCCAAGCTTATACCTTCTAAAGCATTTAGTCCAGAGAGATTTTCAATAAAGTTAATTTTTAGGCCATACATTCCCGATAATGTGACAAATTGGAGAGAGTTTAATAATGATGCAGATATCATTAGTTTCCTTACATCAGAAGGGTCTTAGGAGGAACAAACCATAGATGAACATGGGAATGATCTACAAATCAACCATAAACAAGATCAAAACCCAATTCCGAAGTCTGTAGTTAAGATGGAAGATATCTATGATTTGAAGGATAGATTCAAGAAAACTACCAACTCCAAAACTCAGAGTTCCACTCTGAGATTTGAAATGGTAAACCTAGGGTCAGCTGAAAAACCTCAAAATGCCAACCTAGGTCTTGGTTTATCATCTGAAGAAAGGATATCATTCATTAAGTTGTTATAAATGTATAAAGGTGTCTTTGCCTGGGATTATGTAGATCTCAAGACCTAAGATACCTTTGTAATTCAACATACCATACCAATGACTTCAAATGAAAAGCCAATACAACAGAAGCTTAGGAAAATTCACCCAAACCTTGAAAGTCAAATCAAACATGAATTGAACAAGCTCCTCAAAGCCAAAATAATATTTCTTGTTAGACGCTCAAAATGGGTATCAAATATGGTCCCTGTAAGGAAAAAGAATGGTGATATTAGGATTTCTATTGATTTTAGAAATCGAAATAGAGATTGTCAATAGGATAACTTTCATCTACCTTCTATGGAGCAAATATTGCAATCAATTGTAGGTTCCAAATTAAAGTCTTTTCTCGATGGATTTTTAGGATACAATCAAATTTTTGTACATCTAGATGACAGATTAATGACAACATTCAGGACCAAGTGGGGAACATGCAGTTATCAGAAGATGACTTTCGGACACATAAATGCAGGTGCTACATTTCAATGTGCTATGGATATTTCTTTCAAAGGTCTCATTAATAAATCAATGGTTATTTACCTAGATGACATCACAGTCTATTCTAAGGATAGAAACAATCATTTAGATGACTTGAAGCATATTTTTGAAAGATACAAGAAATATGGCATTTCCTTAAATCCAAAAAAATCTTATTTTCTTTACTAGAAGGAAAAGTCCTTGGATTTATAGTGACTAAGAAAGGGATTTACATTGATCCTGATAGAGTCCAATAGATTGAAAAAATTCCTCTCCCACATAACAAAAAGACCATGCAATCATTCCTAGGCCAAATAAATATTTTAAAAAGATTTGTTCCATATTTTTCACAGATTGTCCTACCCCTTCAGGCAATGATAAGAAAAAACGCAGTCTTCAAGTGCGGTAAAGATGAAAGAGAATCATTTGAGTTGATTAAAAAAGACATTATCAATGCTCCTTCCTTAACGACCCCTGACTTTCTCAAACCTTTTGTGTTGTACACTTTTTCATCAGGTACATCATATGCAGTGATTTTAACACAACTGAGTGAACAAAATATCGAGGCAACCATCTCTTTTTTCAGCTCTAACTTGCAAGATGTTGAGTTAAATTATTTAGCTATTAAGAAATAGGCTTTTGTTGTTTTTAAACCTTGAAATATTTCAGACCTTTTATTCCTAAAACCCATACAAAAATAGTAGTATCTTACCATGCAATAAGGCAAATATCGATTCAAAGAGAAGTAGGGGAGAAAAGAGCCAATTGGGTTACTACGCTTCAAGAGTACGATGTAGAAAGACGGCCAGCCAAAATTGTTAGGGGCCAATATTTTTGCAGGATGTTGACTGGAGATTCTCAACTATTTGCAGATGAAGGCTAAGGTAATGAAGTGCAGATATCATAGGTAAGCCTCAATGATGCACAATTGCAATATGATGATTTGAAGTTTTATTTGAAGAATGGATATGCCCCTATGCATCTCAATTATAAAAAAAATGTGCTTTAAGGTTGAAATCAAATCAGTATGAATTAATCAATGGTGTATTGTTTAGAAAAAATATGATTCAATATGGTTAAGATGCCTAGAAAAACCTGAAGTTGAAAAGGTCATGTAGGAATTGCATGATGGACCAGCTGGAGGACATTTTGGAGGAAATGCAATAGCTCACAAAATCCTCCATGCAGGTTATTATTGGCCAACACTATTCAAGGATGCGCATGAATATGAAAGAATGTGTAAAACCTGTCCAACTGTAGCTGGAAGAGAAAAGAAGCCAGCATTCCCTTTGCAACCAGTGAACATCCAACAACTAATCAAACAATGGGGATTAGATATAATTGGTGAGAATGTTCCTAACTCTTCCAAGCACCACAAATACATCCTTATAGTTATTGATTATTTTACAAAATGGGTGGAATATATCCCCCCTAAAGATAGCTAACATAGAAAGCATTATGAACTTCACTGATCAGTACATAATTACCAGGTTTGGCTTACCCATAGCTTTAATGTTTGACAATGCATTTTATTTCTCTAGAAATACAATGGTAGAATTTTATTTTAAGAGAGGTTTTAAATTAAAGTATTCAACCAACTATTATCCACAAGGTAATGGACTCGCAGAATCAATGAACAAAAACCTCATCGGAATCATGAAAGAGAATATTGACCAAAATCATAGGAATTGGCACAAAGCATTGACATTTTCTCTTTGGGTAGACAAAATTACACAGAAGGCCTCCATAGGTTCTTCTCCTTTTTATTTAGTTTATGAAAAAGAAGTTTTTCTCCCCACAAACATAGAAATTGCATCTCTCACCCTAGTGCAATTCATCGATGAAAACCCTTCCTCCTCCCTGCAAACAAGACAATTCCAAATTCTTCAACTCGAGGAAGAATGAGAAAAGGCTAAAGAAACCCACTTCCATCATCAGCAATTAGTCAAAGCCTCTTTTGGTACAACCTCTGCCAACATACCAAATTCCAAGGACTGTGGCTTGGCCCTTTCCAATTTATTGACAAAATTGGTCAATCAACATTTCTTTTACAAGACTTACCAAGAAAGATAGATTCCTTGCCTGTTAAGGGGAAAATTCTCAAAAAATAATTTTCCTAGACGATAACCTCTTCTAATTTTGTGGCATGTCCCCTTTAAAATTCTTACAAAAATAAAAGTCAAGTAGTATTTAATTTTGGTTTTCCAAAATAAAATCTTTAATAATATCTTTTATTTTTCGCTTCTATAAGTAGGAAAGCTTAAACAAATAATTAGGACATTTGAGTTTCAAAGTAAGCTTGATTTCTTTGGAAAAAGTTGTTCTTGCTGAAACATTTTTTCTATGAACAAACCCTTACCCTTACAAAGTATAGATGTGTCATTATCAGTCAAGAAAATAATCTTTAACCTAGTAAGGACTTTCTGTAGACCAGTATCTTAAAACTCTATCATTATCATCAAAAACTCTTAAATGAGCCAACGATTTACCCCATGTGATAAAACCTTCCTTTTTTATAGTGTATTTCTAAAATATAAAATACTTAGAAGATAATAAGTCTCATTACGAGCTTGTTTACCATTATCATAGGGGAATAATTAAACTGATATTACCAAAACAAGGTAATATCCAATGATCTAATCAATCAAAGGACAAGGGGTCTCATCAAGAGCCAACTTTTTCAATTTAGTTACAACCAGTGAGTGGCATTGTCATTAGTAGGTTACCAACCCTAGACAATGTCTTTTAAAAAACTAAAATGAAAAAAGGCAGGATCCAAATGAGATTGCAAGCAAGTGAATATCATTTTGAATTTTGAAGATTGCTTCAGATGGGACAATGAATCATTGTTGGTTAAAAGATAACCCTCTTGAGGCTACGAATGCCTGTTGGCAGAAAAGGCTCTATCTATGATAAATGAGTAAAAAACCAAGAAAATAATCTGTAGAAAGGCACCTGCTATATCTATTTAAAATATTAATACTGACTAGTGAAGGCATTTGTATGATTATCACTATAGAGGGTAAAGTAGTTGAATAAATAGACTGGTTAAGTGATTATGATCCTAGAGAAATGTTGTTTACTTTATAACTCATGTAATTATTATTCCTATAACTCTTTGTACTTCGAAAGTTCTAGAAATTTTAAAAAACCAATCAAAGATAATTGGTTCTCGCAAGTGAATCGTCAATTGTTGTATTATGAAACAACCCCCGCCCCCCCCCCCCCCACCATTTATATACATCAATAGCTAATGTTATACATATAAAATGGGGATCCTTTTCAAATTTTCTAGTCTTAAAAAAATAAGTCCTAACTGTAAGAAATTGCATTAAAAAATCTTAGAGAGACCCAAGTTTAGATCCCCATCGCAAATCACATTTTTCTATGTGATCATCATAAACACCTTAAAGAAATTATGATATGCGATCAAACCTCCCACTGCAACATATCGAGCAAAACCCCTTAAGAAATCGCAATCACATTTTGTGAAAGTCACAAGTAATTAAGACCTACCACAATGATGTCCGCCAACGATTTGCAAAATGCGATATTGCAATATTCTCAATTGCACTTCACATTATACGCAAGTAACGTTATATAACATTGTTTTAAGAAATGTGATGTGCGAATCAAGCGGATAGCGTGGGAAGTAACTATGTTTTAAATATAATAATCAACAGTTTCACAAGGTAATTAATGTTTAGTGGACCAAGAAGAGGTAATGATTTTCCAAGTTATTTGTAGTTAATGTTGAGTATCTCATTTGAAATCCTCCCACAATTCAAAGTCTTTTCACAAACCTTTTAGCCTTAATTGCCTAATATTGTTTGTGTTGATTTATCTCATACATTTCAGGAAAACTGAGCATTGCAAAGTTTGAGCTTACAGAAATGTGTCCTACATTTATTGATACGGTCTATAGCGCTGACGGGGGAGAAACAACTTGGGAGGTGATATACAATAGGCTTGAGGACAAGCATCCCAAGATTACTGTCACAAGAGCAACAACTGACTCAATAAGACCTTCGAGACTCGAATTCAAGGATGTTGCCTATTCTTTGCTTCATAGAATAGAACACATATTCCATTAAAATTGGAAAATTTATATTACAAGGAAATCATTAAAATTGAGCTTTTTTGTTGTTTTGAAATTCTAGATCGACTATTTCATTCCAAATATAATGAAATATGTGTTATAGGAGCAAGAGAAAAAATCATCCCATACACTTATATGATTAGTTGGGTGGTGGAAAACCTCACCATTGAGGATACGCAATTCATGAATTTGAGAATGGAACTCATGGGGTCATTCAGAGCAGAGTACCTGAAACAAATGTACCACATTGCTGACCCGCAGGATACATATGATAAGACATACATGGCCAACTTCGCAAAGAAGAACGAAGAACCCTTCAAGATGATTTAGGGCTGGAGAGTATTGGAGAATAAGTTAAAATTTGATAAATCAGGTATGTATCCTATAGCCTCTTTGGAAAATCCCTACAACTATGCAGCTGCTATGTTATGTAGACTATACGGGTTACCCAATAATGCTAAGTTTTCCATAGAATGGATTCCTCTAATTGATGCATGTGCTAATTTCCACATTATGAATTGGGCCATCATCCTATCTGATAACCTAGCCACCATCATCACCAAATATTAGCAGAGGAGATCCTCCTCTCCAGAGAACCTTCCTCCATTCTATTCTAGTGCCTAGATTATGGACAACGTCTATTTCAGCACTAAATTTCCAATCACGGGTTGTTAATGGACCTTGCAAGACCCCTAACCTATCCATCTAAGCCATAAGCAAATTTGGGAATCCCATTATATACCCTGTCATGCGGAAAGAGTTATTTTTGCTGACAAAACTAACCTCCCTAGGAGTCTAAGACTCTCTAGTGACAATCAAGACAATTAAGAGCAATCCTTCTCTAAACATGCATTATCATATGGGAAACCAAGTGTTTTTCGATCCTACCTGAAGTCCAACTCTGTTGTAGTAGTCTAGCCTCGTCGATCCAGATGAGCTCCTCCTTCACTTCGAAACCTGCATACACTAACAATCAAATGATTACATAACACCTGAATATTCCATAAAACAAAACATATTCATCATATAGACCAAGGAGTATATGAAACAATTCAATAACAACAAATCATTGAGAAGAATGGACTTATTTGTATTAAGGAAACAAAAGAAACCATTACAACCTGAGCCTTGGTGTTGTGCAAGTTCCTCCCAGGGTCCAGCAAGAGTTTTCCTCTACTTTGACAAGCTCACCCACTTCCAAATGAAAACAAGAAAGGATGGTAATCTCTCCTCACAAGCTTACAATGGAAGTCCTAATTCCAGCAGCATCTACCCTTTGGAATGTTCAGCTTTCAACCTCCCCTCCT
>APFE030188708.1:0-12568 GCA_000404065.3 Pinus taeda
CTGCTAAAGAAATGAAAATAGCAACAGCTAGAAGAATGAGCATTAAACTAAATTAGAATTATTCTAATACCCTCCCTTAATGCTCAATCTATTTACAACACCAATAGACCCCCTGAATTGTTCAAACTTAGCAGGACCAAGTGGCTTGGTGAAGATATTTGCAGGCTGCTCTGTTGTGGGAATATATCTCAACTGAACGGATCCGTCTTCAACCAGCTGGCGAATGTAGTGGCAATGAGTTTCCACATGTTTTGTTCGTTCATGAAGGACAGGATTTTTGGCAAGTTTGAGCACTCCCTGATTATCACAAAACAAGGAAGTAGGACCTGTCTAGGAAGCATGCATGTCTGCAAGCATACGTCGAAGCCAAACTGCCTCACAGGTTGCCTTAACTGCTCCTCGATATTCTGCTTCGGTGGAGGAGAGAGCCACGGCTTGCTGCTTCTTACTAGTCCAGGTGACAGCACCAGATCCTAGACTAAACACATACCCAGCTGTAGATTTACGATCATCAACCGAACCGGCCCAGTCAGAATCTGTGTAACCACTGAGTATAGGATCAGAACTACGAGTGTATAGAAGTCCATAATCAGAAGTGCCACGCACATATCTTAGCACACGCTTTGCTTCTATCCAATGATCAGCTTTAGGAGCGGACATGAAGCGGGAAATGTAGCTCACTGAAAAACTGATGTCAGGTCTGGTGGTCGTAAGATAGATAAGACTGCCAACTAATTGCCTGAATAAAGTTTCATCCACAGGGGGAGAAGATGACTTAGCTGAAAGTTTGAGCCCTGGTTCCATAGGAGTCGTGGCTGGTTTGCAATCCTACATTCTGAACCTGTCCACAAGATTCTTGGCATACTTGGACTGAGAGAGAAAGATGTGATTCTCAGTCTACCAAACTTCAATCCCCAGACAATAGTGAAGAAGTCCCAAGTCTGTCATATCAAAAGTTCTACATAAGTCTTGTTTGATCCCATGGATCAAATGTGCAGAGCTGCCAGTAATGATAAGGTCATCGACATAGACAACCACAAACAAGATATCATCATCAGTGTGCTTGATATATAGATTTGCATCAGATGGGCTTCGCTGAAAACCATGATCTGTCAGGTACTGATCAATTTTCATGTACCAAGCCCGAGGAGCTTGTTTCAATCCATAAAGAGCTTTAGCTAATCTACATACTTTCTGTTCTTGACCGGCAATCTTAAACCCTGGAGGCTGTGTCATGTAGACTTCTTCCTGTAAGTCACCATTTAGGAAAGCACTTTTTACATCCATCTGATGAACTTTCCATTTGAACTGAGCTGCTAGAGCAAGAACAAGACGTATGGTACTCATTTTGGCTGTAGGAGCAAAAGTCTCTTCATAGTCAATTCCTTCCTTCTGAGAGAATCCTCGAGCCACAAGACGAGCTTTATACTTATCTAGAGTTCCATTGGCTTTGTACTTTACTTTATATATCCATTTGCAGCTAATGGGCTTTTTTCCTGCAGGAAGATCAGACAGGGTCCATGTGTGGTTTTTCTGAAGACTCTGAAATTCAACGTCCATAGCCTGTTCCCATTCAGGTGTACCTTTAGCCTCTGAGTAAGTTTGAGGCTCAAAGGTACTGTGGATATTAGCCATAAGCGCAAAATTTACTGTAGACTGCTGAGTGCTCTTATGTCTAGAGGTGCGTCCTTCAAGAAGCTCATCATCCCGAAGATCACCAATGGTTTTAGCCTACCATTTTGGTCGAAGAGTAGATGAACTAACATTAGGAGTAGAAGAAGAGGGGTCAAGAGCAATAGGAGCAGCAATAGAAGAGTTATTTTCCGGAGGATGGTCTGGCAGTGTATTATCAAACATTGATACTGCATCATCCCTCCCATCAGGTGGACCTACCGGAAGAAGAACACTGTGAGGCTGATCTGTAGAATACTGCTCAGAAGAAGAGGACTGAAAGAATCCTCTGTCTTCATCAAATACCACATCCCGACTGAAGCTAAGACGACCAGTAGCAATATCAATTAGTCTATAGGCCTTGTGGTGATCACTGTACCCTGTCATCATGAGTTTCTGGCTTTTGGAATCTAGTTTAGAGCTTTTAGCAGCTAGAATCCAAGTATATGCAATTGAGCCGAAGATTTTGAGGTGACTGATCTTAGGCTTATGACCAGACCACACCTCTTCGGGAGTTTTCCCTTTAACAGCCTGAGTAGGGGATCTGTTAAGGAGATAAACCGCAGTAAATACTGCTTCAGCCCAAAATTTGTTGGGAATATTCTTGTGATGCACATGGAGCGAGCCATTTCAACAACCGTGCGGTTGCGGCGTTCAACAACACTGTTCTGCTGAGGGCTGTAGGGGGTAGTGAACTGGCGTTTTATGCCATGAGTAGCACAGAAGGTGGAAAAAGCAGAAGAACAAAATTCCCCCCCATTATCTGTCCTAAGAGTCATGATATCACAGCTAGACTCTTTTTCAACTAAAGTTTTAAACTTCTGAAATATACTAAATGCATCAGATTTATTTTTTAGAAAATAAACCCACATCTTTCTACTGAAATCATCTACAATAAGCAAAAAATATTTGCAAGCAGTGATAGAAGAGGTTTTCATGGGACCACAAATATCAACATGAAGTAGCTGGAGTACCTTAGATGCGCGCCAGGATTCTCCAGTCGTGAATGAAGACCGATGTTGTTTTCCAGCCTGACACGCACCGCATACACCCAACTGCTGAGTCTGAATATCAGGTAATCCTGACACAAGTCCTTCTCGAGAGAGCTGCGAGAGATACTGCATGTTTAGGTGCCCATATCGCTGATGCCATAAAGTGTTGATGGGAGAAGCACGAGCTGCGAGAGCCACTTCTGGAAAATTTCCAGTGTCAAGAAGCTTGTATAGACCATGATCTTCTAGGCCAACAGCAACTGTAAGATTAGTCTCCCTGTCGATAATAGAGCATTTGTGCACACTGAATACTACATCAAGCTAGGGGGGAGTTCCTCATAATCTGACTGACGGACAGCAGATTAATTTCCATCCCAGGAACATAGTATACATTCAGGAAGATAAGTGTGCGTCCACCAGATTGTATTTGAACTGTACCTTTGCCATCTACTGTGTATTTTTCACCTCCTCCAAATACCACGGAATCACTAAAAGGTGAGAAGTCAATAAACCAGTCACGCCTGTGAGAGAAATGGCGTGATGCACCAGAGTCAATGTACAGGCAGATGATGGAATATGATCGGAAAGGACCTTTTTTAGCCATAAAAAGCATAAAAAGGCAGAATCTGTCTGATCGGAAGGTTCTGCAACATTGTTGTCTGATGAAGTCCTCCCTGTTTCTCCTGTTCAAAAAGCAATTCTCTGTCGGCAAATCTTTCTTCAATGTGACCAAATTGTGACAGTAGTTACAGCTGCACAGTTTTCTTCCTTAGTGGGATCAAAAAGACTGAGAAGGACCTTTCTGCGAAAGGACTGAGATGACTGATATTTGGCAGCAAAGGCATTTTCTGAAGAAGCTTGATGCGCACCACTACCAAACTGTTGTTTCATCGATCCTGCGCATAAGTTTTGGTGCATAAATTCTGGGACTTAAGATCAACATTAGTGGCAGTAAATATTTAGAGTTTCCTAATGAAATGCTCATAAGTTGTGGTAGACTTTTTAGAGTGATGACTACCAGATCTTCTTCCTCCATGGTGCGACCAATGGCTTCAAGCTGATCTCGAATGTCTTTAATCTTGGTAAGATGTTCCTGTAAAGACATATGTTCGTCCATCATGATGGAGAACAACTGATTTTTGAGAAAGAAGGCTCTGCTTTTGTCGGATGTCTCATGAAGGTCCTTCAACTGTTGCCAAATCTCAGCAGCTGTCTTACCAGAAGGAATCTGTGGTAACTGATCATCAGCGACAGAGAGCTTGAGAAGCATAACTGCCTCTCGATTTCGATCATCAAACTTGTCTTGATCGGTGCCAGCTGTACCAGGACGGAGCTCCTTTTTGAGAACGAGTTGGTCAAGACGCCTATATTCAAAAATGGTTAACATTCTCTGTTTCCAGATGTTATAGTTTGTACCATTGAAGCGTTGACTACCTTCTAGCATCAGATTGGTTAGTGAAGCCATCTGTTTGTTTCCCAAGAAAGTAATAAGAAGATCCGACTGATTTGGACAGAATCTGACAGATGCTGGTATATAATAAATCGAACTTTGAGAAGCACAGTTTTATTTTAAGTAATCACTGAGAAAAAAAATTTCTGAGTTTGTGCTACCACTGTTGAATAATGGCTATAAAACTAATATCTCAATGTTTTGATCGTTGTCCAACTGTACGTTCTTAAAAAAAAAATTCCCAGCACTATAGAGAAATACTACTACGCACCATAAGAATCTGGAAACGAGGCTCGGCTTTAAATACCCAAATTTCTGAAAGTGACTCTCTTATTTACTGCTGGAAACTGAACAACTCAGCCAAGAAACTGTAATATAAAATACGCCACAGTGAAATGGCAAAACTAACCTTGGTATTTACGACCTTTGGTGGCGGCTCCGTTGACTTTTACCTTAAAAAAATAAATCCGTGCTGACAAATATACGCAGTTGAAATGTGCGTATATCCAAAAGATGCTTCGCGCTTGACAGATGGAGGGTTCGATATAAATATCAGTGTTGTTACTTAACGCATACTGATACTTAACGCATGCTGTTACTCGGGTGCCCCTAGTTCGATCCACGACCAGCGTGACACGTGCTCTGGTGCTGGTATAGGTGCATACGCTGGCGACAGAACACTGTTGGCTTCCACAGATTTGGCACACGCTGTCCAGAGCCCAAAAGAACTCGTGAGCCAGATGAAGTTTACCGTCGTGCGTATAAATCTAACTCGCATAAAAAAAATCCGTGGGCCGAAACGATTGGCACTGTGCAAAGTTGGAATCTGTGAGTGCTGATCGAACTAGGGTTGAAACGATTTTCGCCTTCGTGCTTATACATATAACTTTATACGCTGACCCGGATGATATACGCAGCCACGATAGCCGCACAGAATATATACGCACAGGTGATATATCCGAGAGCGTAAAAAAATTTGTTTGACTGCTGAGCTATTGAACCTTCCGTTGAATAAGAAAATTACCACGGGACCCACGAACACGGTTTCCGCTAAAAAAAAATGTATGTGTATCCGCTTCAAAAAAATTTTGAATACACGAATCACTGATATCGATCGGCGATGACCCGAGAGCTTCCGGATCTCTGGACGCAGGTTTATGCTCACTGATATCGGCGATGACCCTGAGAGCTTCCGGATCTCTGGACGCGGGTTTATGCGTAGTTGAGATTTGAGAAACCCTCGTCCAACGTAAACAATTCTGCCACAAAAAATTCGCTGGAACCACCACGAATTTTTAAAAAATTGAATCAACAAAGAACGAATCTAAGATAGAGAGCAACAGTTGAAGAGTTATTTTGAACGATCCACTTCTGTATCAAGATAGACGATTGTAAGCGTTTATCACAGTGAGCAAAGCCGAAGCTGAGACTCAGTGAAGGCTGCCTGGCTTACAGAGGACTCGACCTTAGAAGGGAATAACATAAATAACTCAAGAGAAAAGGCTCTGATACCATAAAACAGTGCGAAACACGCATATGGATTTCCAAATGAATTCATAGCGTTAATTGAGCAACAATACTCAATAATAATACAGAGATATTTACAAAGATAGAAACATCAAGTTTCTATGTAAAGAATCAGTTTCATCTAAGAAACTGCTAAAAGAATTAAAATAGCAACAGCTAGAAGAATGAGCATTAAACTAAATTAGAATTATTCTAATAATAATCTTCTGTCCCATCATCATGTTCTTCTGTGCCATTACTATGTTACCTCTGAATTGACCTGTTAGAATGTGAGTTGCCATCACTTTATCATTTATGAACTGATTCCTCTAAACTGCCCTGCATTTTGTCACATTTGTAAACACAACTGCCATGCATTCTGTCACATCTTGTTTATACTTTTATCAAGTAGTCCATTCATCAAATAGGTTGTCATCAAGGACAACTCATCAGGTAGGTTGTTATCAAGGACACAACTAATTCAACAATTTCCCGTATCAGGCTTCTGATTCTGATCTGTGAACCTTTGACCCATTATTCTGTTCCATCATCCTGTCACCTCTGATCTGACCTGTAGATTCATCTATGTTCCATCATTCTTGTTCTGTTACAAGTGAGTTGCCATCAAGGATAACACATGCATCATAATGCTAACAATCTCCCTCTTTGGACTTGATGGCAACCACTTTGGTGTTTGGTCACCACAACCTGTAAATAGCATCAAGACAAACACCAAGCTTTTCAAAACATCAAGCTACACGCCAAACACCAAGCTACTCTACCCCCTTTGACATTAAGGGCAAAGGGTTGACCAATGTTAAATGAAGACTTCCATATCTAAATTGTTGAATATGAACATTGATCATGCTCTCCCTAGGCACATCCTGAATTCTCTAATCAAACTCCCCTTGAGCACATGCTGAGATGCACTATATTGTCCATACTCCCCCTAAACACATGTAGAGTTTGCAGAAATATTTTTCAAAAGAATAGCATGACTCTATAATTCAACTATGTGAGTATGACCTTCCTATCACCAATGACTCATACATACATCAATCTCCCAACCAAGTGGGGATACATATTTGACTCATCCACCCAACCAAGTGGGATTACATATTTGACATGATCTCAAAAGTTCATACATGACTGAATATGACAATTATTACATCATAGGTCTTTTCATGACCTTTTCATCAAGTGATATACATGACATTTATAACAAAGACCAAAGACCTAAACAAGATCATGATAGTTATTAGCAACTATCATACACCATATATGATTTGCACCATAAACATCTATCAACAACATCAAGAGTAACAACCTGTATATGTCCATCATCAATTCACAAGATAAGGCAATGTAACTTTAAGTTGCCGCATATAGATATCAACTCATCCTCTTGACCTTATCAAGACCAACTTTCTCTTTTTCTTTGTTAGAAAAAGTTTTTATCTATAGCCTTCCATGAATCAACTAAGCATATGTCATATCTCCAAGTAGTAATACAAAACCATTCACATCATACCATAGTCATCATCTATGGCCATAACATCATCATCATAGCAAGAACTACATGATCTTTCCACAAGAACCCTCAATATAAACCATGTACCATCACTAGGGAGTTTTCTAACATCCCACATTTGATAAGCATCAACCACGATAATCAACATATGTGAGTATCAAACCTAACATCATAAAGTAAGAAGTGATCATCATTATGTGACTAAGTAAGCCATGTCTTCATGAAACCTGCAATAACACCATTCTCTTGGCCAATTTTCTTCATATAAGAGGACCTTTTTATACCAACAATATTTACCAATATGCAGCTTAAGTAATCATCCATGTATCCAGCATAGAGATAGAAATATGTATCTAGCTTCTCATTAATGTGAAAGGCGAACCATGAGCTCACAGTCATTTTGTCAA
This sequence comes from Pinus taeda, assembly GCA_000404065.3. NCBI lineage: Eukaryota > Viridiplantae > Streptophyta > Pinopsida > Pinales > Pinaceae > Pinus > Pinus taeda. The sequence continues at coordinate 7,558 of APFE030188708.1, forward strand.
GCTTTCTTAATACCATGAAGTGCAACAATCCTCAACCAATATACCATGTGAGATCCAAGAACTATAGGAATCCTCATTCATAACTACACCCTATAGAATTTATGCATTTTTGAAGGCATGTTGGCAACAACATGACACTTAACATCATCAAATAATGAAGATGTGTACTCAAGCTTTGTTCTTCTTCTTGAACTTATGAAGATCACCATGTAAGCAACATAACTATATGCATCATCAAAAGAGTCATCCGTAAATCTGATCGGAAGCATCAAAACAACTAACTGACTCAAACAAAGTATCATCTGTGATTTCATCATAGGCAATTCATGACTGCGCATAGCATGATGCATCATTTAAACACTTCAACAACATAAGTATCCTCACCATTGATAAGAATCATTATGTACCAAAGACTTCTAAACATAATGGCAACAATGCGTTATTAGAAGAATAGCATATTCTCCCCCTGAACCTGTGCCAACTATTCACCATCAAATCTGATTATTGCATATATTAGTAAGAATTATCAAGGCATCATCATCAACCAGTGATACATCAAGTCATCAACAACTTATGAGGGTCAAAAGCACTTCTAAATAACTTCAACAAACTGTAACCATCATCCATCAAAACAGAAAAGACAATTGATAATTGACTAAACCATATCAGGCCCTTTTTCTAAGTCTGTCCCATTGCTTCTTCATCAAACCAACATATACGCAACTTTGCAGTTTCGAACTCATGTATATACGCGACTTGTCTTCATAATATCTGTGTATGAAAATTGGAACACTGAAATTCCATACTTTCAGTTCCCCCTAAGTCTGTTCTAACTGTACCTCGTCCTAGAATTTTTTTTGAAACATCAATTCCAAGAATATCATTATCATGATGGTTCTTCATCAGAGACTCCATTTTACTCGTCTCCAGTCATGTGATGAGAACATTCATCTTTGTCTTTGAATGCGCAGACAGCAAGGCCACACGGTATCTGATCTTCCTTTTCTTGATTCTTAGTAGATTCATCTTTTTTCAGATTTTCTGATATAAATGTTCTTATTTGATTGCTTACCATATTGTCTACGGCGATCCATAGACTTGTCCCTACATTCTTTCACTATATGACCAAATTTGTTACAAACATAACATCTTATATGTTTCATATTCCTTCTATAGCAATCAATGGCTTTGTGACCAAACATATTGCAAGAAAAACAATATCACTTAAAGTACCTGAAAATTGATGATCTTGTTGTGTGACAGTTATTAGCTTGAAACATTCTACCTCTGCACTTGGCTGCAACATGTCCAAAATTATGACAGATAGAACATTCAACATAATTCATCGAAGGAAAGAATCGATTAACACTTCCATAGTTAGGAGTAAATGATTTTCTTTGAAGACTTCCTTTCCTTGGTTGTTGATGGGGTTGACCTCTTATCTCCTTGTTGAGCATTTCAGATTTTACATTAGAATTCCCTACCTCAGTTTGTGAGCTAGATTCACTTTTAATAGTTTCATGAAAACCAAGACCAGATTTGATGGCATGAGACCTTTGACTACTAAGAATATTATCCAAAATCTTAGTATTATCTTGAGATCGTAAAAGTTATATCATTTTCTTCTAATTTACCTTTTAGGATATTTACCTCAACCTGATATTGCTCTTCCTTTTCTAGATACTGCTTCTTCATGATTTCTTCAACTTTTCTTCCTTCTTCCACTTGTTGTCTTAATTTGAGAACCTCATCTTCTTGTTCTTCAAATGCTTGAAGTAGTTCTTCATTCTGCTTATTTGAATTTTCAAGATCTTCTTTTAGAGAGACGACCACAGCTTCAAGACCTTCACAGTAACTGGTACTTTCTTTAAGTTCTTTTTTTGTTGTATCCTTTTCATTCACTCCATTTTTCAATGATGTCAATTCATCCCGCAGCCTTTCACATTGATCTTCCTTTTCTTTGTATTGCTTCTTTATTTTGTTTGCTTCCTCCAACTGAGTTTTTAACCTAGTAACCTCTTCTTCGTAGGTACAATCCCTTTTGTCAAATAGATCTTGTTGATCTCTAATTTTATCTGTGAGCCTTTTAATTTCTGCCTCTATTAGATTTCTTTCACTTTTCACCCATAAGAGCAAATTCAGTTGTTTCAACTTTCACTTTCACATTCATTATCTTCAATATTGAATGAACAGAGAATTGTATCACCAGAGGGCCAAAAATTAGTACCTGGTAATTCTTTTGCTTGTTCATCTTCAATCTAAGGTGATTATAATTGCTTCCACCTAGTAACCAATTGTCCTTCCCATTGTCACTGTTCCTTTGAGATGTCTTCTTCTTTTGAGATGCTTTATTCTTTTGCTTCTTTCCCATTGTTATAACGGATCTCCTTCAAACGATCGAGCTTCTGCCAAAGGACCTCCTCTGATACCAATTGTTGGGAAAACTACTAAAGGGAGGGGGGTGAATCAGTATTTTCAAATCAATAACTTTTTCCATTTCATATTCAGATTTCTATACACATCTTTATTGAACGGAAGCTGCGTGTGTACGCAGTTGTTCTTAAGATGATTAGCGTATATCCAGTGAACTTAGGATTTAGTTAATCCATCATATGTTTGTCTTAAGCCAGTGCATTAGTACTTTATTAAACATTAGATAAACAATAACCATGTGTTGTAATAAATAAACCATCGCACATAAGAAACACACGTGAACACCAAGATTTAAGGTGGAAACCCAATGCGGGAGAAACCACCTGCTATTGTCGTCTCTGTCTTCTTTTTAATATAAAAAAATGTTTACAATCTTGTACTGGCACAGACTCATACTAGTACGCAGGCACCCACCTGCAGAAGGCTACAACCTTCACTCGTTCTCTAACTTCTACTACAAGGGAGCTCCAACCCCCTAGCTCTTATACTAGTTGATATGTTTACCAGTACGTAGATGCCGGCCTACAGAAGGCTACCACCTTCACTCGTTCTCCAGTTGCTAGTTTAAGGGAGCTACAACCCCCTGATCTAATCACCAGCTACTACTGGCAGGAAGCTTCGACTTCCTCACTGAAGGCTCCAACCCTCAACATCCTCCAAGGACCATGTTTCATCAAATTTTCATACTGAACCCATTATCAACACTTAAGCTCAATATCAAAACTCAAAATGTAACTCATCTCAGCAACACTGTCATTTATCTCTGACACAGCTGAATCAATCAATCACTGAAACCCAATCATCAATCTCTGACGTAACCAAAACCCAATCATCACTTTCTGAATCAACCAATCATTGAAACTTCTAACACAACTGAATCAAACAATCGCTGAAAACTCTGACACAATTGAATCACCTAATCATCAATTTCGGATACAACTGAATCAACCATTCACTCAAAACCCAATCAACCGACACTTAATCAAAATTCAACCAATCAACTAGAACAGTCAAATCACTGTAACTAGTACACATAACTGAACTCAGAACACTGCATCAACAACCAAAACCAACTCAACCTCAAAAATCATATGTCAGAATGTATATGCTACTTCAATGAGGACAACCTGCGTGTATATGCTACTTTTTGTAACCCAACCTGCGTATACCTCTAAAGATACTGAATCATAAAACTTCATGAACCAAAAACTGTACTAACTAGAGACATTCTGAACATCTACTGTCATATTACAGAGTTCTAAATAGATAGCAACAAAGATCACCCTTCTTACTCAATCAATCAGTCAGCCAGACTCAATCTCCTTACACAACCAATTTTACTTCGGATCTAATGAAGACATCATTGACAAACAACAGTAAAACAGCAGCATTGATCAAATAGATCAGTCATTTACGAACACATGACCTTCCTCTGCATACGCTACTTGGAAGTGCCGAATCCATGTGTGTACGCGACTTCACTGAGGCGAACCTGCATATAGATATGCAAATAATGACTTATAACTTCTCAACTTTTCAAGACTTCAGATATACCCAGATCATAGTATTTAAAGGATAAAACATGCGCTAGCACTCAGATCTAGCCTATCCACTATCAGATCATACAATGATAAGTCATTTCAGGTCTCATGATCCTGATCCATCATTAGTGCATAATTATTTCAGATCTAGTAGATCTCATCCATCATCAAGCACTCAGGTGCATACTTAGTTTAGATCAAGCAAAGCATCAATAACCCATAACATGCATATTTTCTTTTGATCTAACTCTTTATAAGATTTCCATCACTTGCACACCCTCACACTTTGATCTTCACCTCCTTATATAGTTTTATCCTTTTTCAATACCTCAGGTCAAAACCATAGTTATGCTGATGGTATTCATTGACGAGATCAATATAATTTGCCGCGCTCATTACTATGGGCCAATACCATGGTAGGAACCCCTGGTATTCTTTAACCTTAGTTTTCTATCCTATACGCGCTTTTCCTTCTATCAAACTGCATGCATACGTATACGCGCCTTTTATCCTGTGAACCTGCGTGTATACGTGACTTGGACCAGGTTAAACAACGTATACAACTTAAAACATTCTCTTTCCTCAATTTCTTGATTCTGATCTGTAATCCTTTGTCCCATCATCCTATTCTTCTGTGCCATTACTCTGTTACCTCTGAATTGGCCTGTTACAACGTGAGTTGCCATCACTTTATCATTTATGAACTGATTCCTCTGAACTGCCCTACATTTTGTCACATTTGTAAACACAACTGCCATGCATTTTGTCACATCATGTTTATACCTTTATCAAGTAGTCCATCCATCAAATAGGTTGTCATCAAGGACAACTCATCAGGTAGGTTGCTATCAAGGACAACACCTAATTCAACAATTTCCTGTATCAAGTTTCTGATTTTGATCCATAAACCTTTCACCTAAGTAACCTGACACGAGGATTCGGGATTCGTAGGATACGGGGATTCGAGTGTCGGATTCGGACACGTTGACCCCCAGAAACAAGACACGTAGGATTCATTTTATATATATAGTTAGATA
>APFE030188714.1:0-21103 GCA_000404065.3 Pinus taeda
CCTGGGATCCCAAAAAACGTCGTTTCGGGCCTCAAAACGGCTCCGGAAGTTCAGGACTCGAAAAACTGCTAAAAATAGTAAGTTGTGCTACAATTAAGGAAACTGAAAATGCTGAGAAAGACAATGGTGGGGGTCCATGTGGACTTGGCAGGTGGCCACCAATATCCACCTGGATCAAGCTGAGTGTGCAGAAGCCTAATAGTTCGCAGCTGAGTGCGCAGACCCCTGCAGCTGAGTGCATAGGGCGGAGTGGAGTCTGTAACTGAGAAGGAACTAATAAAGAGAAGTTTTATCATAATTTTGTGTATTTTTTCTTAGGTCAATGCATGTTTGATCTATTTTGCAAATATACTATTTATTTACTGCACACCTATATGAATGGTTTATGTTGTTAAGTATAACTTAAAGCATGCAAGTAGGCTAAGATAATCAACTAACATTGGAATACCAGTAGAGTCTTGGGTAATAACAAAGAAGCACAGCATTGAGCCCCTGAGTAGGGCTATGCGAAGGAAGCATTTCAGGCTGCGAGGTACAGGAAAGTGTGTGAAGTGACTTGCACACAGGGTCGAACCACAGACCAATTGAACTCATAAAACATCTCCAGGGTGCGGAAACCTGGTTCTAGCACCCTCCCATACTACTTTGGGTGAGACCTTAGTCTGCACTCCATGGACTATTGCCGAAAGGGCCAGTAGTACTGGGATTTGTTTGGCTAAATAAACTCTGAACCTGGGCCAGGCCCCAATAAGACAACATTCCCCAAATTACACGACGTGTCTTACTTATCTTCTTAAATATCTTAGTTAACTTCACGTAAATAGATACTTTATCTCACATTCACTTAATTAACACAGTCACATATGTTCGTGCATCATATAAATAGTAGAAATGCAATTCATACCCCATACATTTAATGTAGCAAATAGGAAATAAATACACATGAATGATATAAAACTTCTCTTTATTAATGCTTCCAACTGTTACAGACTCGAATCGCCCTGTGCACTGAACTACAGGGGTCTATGCACTCAGTTGCAGATCCTCTCCTACTCTATGACCCAAATTATACTTTACACTTTAGATACTCTCTTATGTTGTTATTCCATGATCATCAATTGATTGATTTACAACTTAAAGCCTCACCCTATTTATAAAATCCCATGGTTTGTGACCATGGGTAGATCTCTATAGCTGACATTACATTACAAAATTAAGGGCGGACAACCCTATGACTCATTCAAGCTATGTGCTCCTCGCCAACAAAATGCAGAGTCTTTACATTGGAGTTACAACTTTTGACCAAAATTTGGGCTCTAAGCTCCAAAATTTTCCTTGGGGGATCTTGCATCCAATAGAGGGCAGAGCCTTCCCTCTTAGGATTGCACAGTACTATCTTGGAGAGGCAAATTTTGGGCCAAGGTTGCCCAGACCTGCCGATGGGCAACTGAAAGAAAATGGAGATGTGAATGCATGGTGATACTGAGTGCAAGGAGGAGTGAATGATCATGCATGCAAACAGTGAATGCAAGACTTAGAAAGTGGAACAACATGCATGTGTGTGAAGTGAGTCACCAGATCAATGTCTATTCGTGAAAAAATGTGTCATGCATGCGACAATAGTGAGATGCTAATGAAAATTGAAATGGTGATAGTACAAGCTAATATGCATTCAAATGAGAGCAAGCATTCATAGAAATCAAGAAGACAACACTCACAGAAGCCAATACACAAAAAGAGACAAAAATGCTGCAAAAGAAAAGTTAAGAGGACTTAGCTGGAAATAGTTGAGCTAGATGTGTCGAAGATTCCTGGATGTGCTGTGGGATGTCAGAGCTCCAAGTCGATGTGAAGAATGAGCTCTGAAGCATCAAATAAATAACTTTGAGCATCATGACAGGCATGCCACAAATCTAGGAAAAAGCGACACTTAGAGGAATGTTTCTAAAACTATCTTTACATGCAACCTCCAACTACTAAAAATAGCTCCCTAAAATCTAGGGTTTCTTTTTGCATTTTCCTTTTTCTCTTTCGGGAAAAAGTAGCCCATGCATGCAAGTCAAGTATTCTTGATCTTGGGTGGAACTGGTCAACCTGATGGCACATGAAACAACCTGTTGGCCTGAGGGAGAAATTTTCACATTTCTGGGAGGGATTTAGGTTGGCTACCTAGAGGGATTGCACAGTTTCTAGGAGGAGTAGCTGAATCCTACCCAAAATTGTGCAATTTCTGAGTTGAGTAGTCCTGCTGGGCCAGATTGCGCAATTTTCACTAGGAAGGTTGGTTGACAAGATTACGTAATTTCTGAGCCCATCAAGCTGCTAGTCAGATTTGCACAATTTCTGGAGGGAAGATTGGTTCCCCTCCATATTTGCATATTTTCCTAGGGGAGATGCTCAACCAGTAGCTAGACCAAGTCTGGGGAGGCAGCTTGTGAGGGAAGTGAAGCAAGGTATCACACACAGGCTAGCAAGCTACTGAAAAACTAATGAAGCTCATCTTGATTGTGCAAGACATGCCACTAAGGATGCTTGGCAGGGAGGCTCCAAAACAAAGCTAAGGCAAACTTTTAGAGGGTGGTTGTAGCTACTACAACAAACCCTCTCTGGGATTGGTGCTTTGAGGACCCGATTAAAGGAATGCTTCTTATGGCATAAGTTTCATATTTTACTTACTTTTGAGCAAGTGATATGAAATATTTGTGTCTCATGTGGCACGTTTTTGAATCATAGTCTTCATTAGAACCCACAGTTTTAGTAGTGTTAGACTCTAGAGGAAGGGTTTCTTTATTTTTGGATAGAGGGGAAGGGATGGGAATTTCATTCATGTATTTGGTAGTATGGATCAAATATACTTTAGTCAAGGGAATGGGATTTCTGAAGGTAGAGGATATGGGGGAGATAGGAATTAAGGGAGAGGGATGAGGAATAGGGAGTCTTGAAAATTGGAAGAGGAAATTCTCAAAAACATCATGAGTGTGTGAGTGTCCTACATCCATAGATTTTACACAACCTAATAATTGACCAAATTAAGAGGAGGGATGATCCAAGGATGAAGAAATTATGATTGTACCCATAGAGTTCATGATAGTTTCTAAGGGAGTTTCAATCTTTACTCGAGTAATTGGAGGCACTACACCATCCTAAAATATTTAGGGATGTCAAGTGATAGAAGTATTATAATTGAAGGGGAGCCATTTTGAGTTTGAACATGGTTATCCTCCCATTGAGGTTCCTTTTGAACCCAATTTTATTATTCACAATATTGTTGAAACTTCATGCTTGAATGGCCATAAGTGTGCCTTCCAAGTTTGAAGGGAATGCCTTCATAGTTAATGGGTTGTCTCATTAAGGTGCCCCTTTTGATTGTTATAATCTTTGCTAGTCCCTTACAGGTGTTGAGGTTGACTAAAATGCATGCAATTCCCATATATCCTGAATCATTATAGGAAATGTCATCCTCATAATATAATCCCAATAGGTTCCTAATTTCTCAAAATACATTACTAGATTAGAAAATGAGAGGTCAACCTAGTAATCTAACCCAGATTGGGATGACCTCCAATTTCTCCAACCTAGAATCAAAATCCATTGTCCATTCTTTTAGAGAGAGCTTGATATCTCCAGTGCTAATGAAAATAAAGTACTTTTTGGGATTCTCCACAAATATTTTTAATCCAAACCATCTACCCTTGACCAAGAATCATTCAACATGAAGAGTAACTAGGATACCCAAAAAATTTGTATCTATCCATTTCTTAAGTACATTTGTAATCATTAATTTACTGAAAATAAAATATAACAAAGACAATTGTTTAAGAGATAATTTCACCTATAGTAGTAGGTTAATTTAATACCAACAAGCTCACCTATAGTAGTAGGTTAATTTAATACCAAAAATCCTTTCCCAAGAGCTTTCTCAGATAAGGTGTGTATGAATGAAGAAGTGAGACAAAATAAGCTAGATAATCCCAAGCACATTCAAATTCACAAGAAGGGGTAGTAGGCATACCTTTTAATGCTATATCCTTGATTATATTGATGACACCAACTCTAGGAAGATATCCTTCAAGATCTTTTCTCTTGGTTCTCTTAGACCACCTGCACATAGAGAAAGAAACCAATACAATCTTCCTACAAAAGAACATTAGTGCTTGATAATACATCAATCATGTAACATAACAAAGAAACATGAGATATGAATGGGAGAAATATTCATTACTATTTCTCTTTGATTGAATTGGAGTACATAGGTGAGTCCTTCAAGCCTCTACCCTTGATCTACTCTCTAACCTCTATTCTGACATAAGTTAATTTGTTCTCCTTTTCTCCTTTCTGATTAGCGAAGAGTTCTGTTTATATAGATCTTCTCATGATTTGCCTTCATTTCACCTAGACACTTTTTTGACAGTATCAAGGTGATGGTTAAGATAGACCAAATTAATCATTATTTTAATAAGCAGTGATAATTTTAATAAAATTTGTTAATTTGTAATGAATCTAATCTTATCTAATCAAATTTACGCATTTTTGGGGGGCTCTAGTGTATAGAGGGCATTGATGTCCTTCTTTTCAATCCCAACCACTAGGAAGAGCATTGTTGGGCCTTCTAGTTTAGTCCGTACGACTTGGAAAGAGAATTGATCCCTCAAAAAACTTGTTGTTTTTATGTTTTTCTAATCACATATTGATCATCTGACTTGGAAAAGGATGTGTTTGTCTTCATGACCCTAGGGGGTGTATTTTTAAGCTATAACAAATTCCCCTTAATGTATGAGATCAAAAAATAGTCTGATGGACAAAATACATTACAATAAGTGAACTAGTGAGAGAGGAAGGAAGAGACTGTAGAAAAGAGATATCTAGAAAATCAAAAGTATAGCCAGATACATAAAGAAGTACATCCTCGAGGTTGGCATACCCATACTCGATAATGAGAGAATAGAGCATAGGTGCCCACAAAACATATTGTGGATTGATGTCATCAAGGACTGGTTATAATACAATGTAGATATCAGGCACAATAGCTCTCAGTAGGGCTAGACACTAATGTGATTGCCCCAATGATGGCCCTAAAAGTACATAATATGTTCTCCAATTGCAACTTGGGGGAGCCTTGATGCCACAAGGTCTTCAACGCACACCTCGATGGTACAACTCGACTACATGCAAATGAATGAGATGATGTCAAGCATGTAGGGGGGCTGCTTGATTACTAGAAATTAATGTATGTTGTTAATAGATATGAGGGAGATCACCAATAATGAAAATGTCTCCCAAGGTACCTAGTACATTTTACAAAGTGCGAATGGATGAGTTGAAGTTGAGCACTCTGCAAAATTGATCAACATGGGCTAATGATGAAAGCCTAATGAAAATCATGAGGAAACGTTCCAGTGATGATTGTATGCTCTAAGGTACTAGATCAGTTCTAGATCTACATCCTAGACAAGGCGCTGAAGTCAACGGGAAGAGATCAATTGAAGGAGGTCCTTAATGTATCCTCCATCATCGAAATGAAATTGACACCAAGATAAGCTCTCAGATGATAGCAATTGACGAAGTTATTTACAACTGAAATAGGGATGGCTGACACAAAAGGTATAATGGTACATGAATATGGCTGATTCTTGAATAAGAATTCCCTTGTACATACAACAACATGACACAACAGTGATCTTGGTATCAAAGACTGAAGAATACCAATAGACATGGCGGTGACATAGAAGGCATCACCAATGCCCATGGATTGGAAGGGTAACCAATTGGGTGAGATACTGACTCATGCAATAGATTGACTCAACTCAAGTTTGAGGTTTTGTTCAAAAGTTGACAAAAACCAACTGTAAGAGTATGACTCAAACAAGTGCCATGTTCAAGGGTGACATACAACTGGCAAGACAAAGATGCGGTTGGAAAAAGTTTTCACGCCCTCTTTTTTTATAGTGTATCCCCTTCATAGTTTAATGAGCATGAAAGAGAAAACAAGATCAATAGGTTCCTTTTTCATGAAGTATATATCGAGGCCAAAAATGAGATAAAAGTACACTTGTTACCTTCTAATGGATTAACGAGTTTGAGAATGGAAAAGAAAATTCTCGCTGACTTTTAATTTAACTAACAACCAGGAAAATACAGAACGAACTCAATGTTTTCATATAGGTTTTATGACCATGAAAATATGGTAGAAAAATAAGCTTGGGATTTTCATGGGTTTCTAAAAAGTCATGAAAAGAATACCAAAATGGACTCGACATTTTCATATACACTTAATGAGCACAAAATATAGCAAAAGGAGTTTGATATTTTCATTGTTTAATGAGCATGAAAAGAAGGCCAAAAAGAAGCTCATTCCAGAGAGACAAGTGGTATAATAGTATGCATCTTGTTCCAAGGGATAATGATGGAACCGACCTAAGAAAATACAAAAGTGGAGGAAAAGTGTTTGGAAATGGAAATCTAGTCATCATAGTGGTCTCTCTAAAAGGTGATGGAAGGTTGCGAGATGGAAGCAAGGATAATGCAAAGGCAAGAGGTCGAGCATGTCTTTGGATGGGCTACTGATAATAGGGAAAGCATTGGTGTGAAAACATCTAGAAATACATTGAGGATCATGAGCATAGGCAACCATAAGGCAACATGATAAAAAGTGTGGGGATCCCCTATAGAATGATAGCTAGAAATGATAGAAAAAGAGAGGCAAGAGGATCAAATTTGATGTCATGGTAGGTGCTAAAGAGGATCCTCGAACCTATGAATTAATGCAACATGGACACCGAAATGGAAATTTGGTGCTATTATAGGGTGACTATGGAGGGTATGCTCTACTACACAGGTTACGACATGCAAAAGGAGTGGTTACTGTCGCAACCTAGTGGGTTGGACACTAAGGAAATTGAAATGGAGATGGAAAAGGAAAAAAAATCAATGACATGATTAGTTAATCCTAGTCCTATATGCCAGTTTCAGTTATATACCTTAGAGAAAGAGTGAAAAATATGTTTTTTTTAAGAAACATATACATATGTACAAAGCATGATGTATTCTGATAGGCTATGCAATGTAGTTCCCACTTCTGAGAACAAGCCAAGGAATCCAATGTATGAAATCAAGTATGATTGTTGTCAACATATGGTGCACAATCATTGGGCCATGCCACATCTAGTTAAAGTTCCATGTTCCTAAAGGTTGATAATTCCAAGGAGGGCCTAGAACCATAACATTATCAAGAACTACCCCAGAACATAAATGGTGAATGGTATCATATGCTAATATATCTCCTTGATATCGATGATCAAGCCATGAAGAGGGTATTAGAAACTTGCTGACGGGGGAAGTGAGAGTGGATAATTTGGTGGAAAGTTCAATGATGGAAATATTAGACTTGACTTGGTCCGAGGCTGGTACTTTATTAGATGACTCAGGAAATTCCCCTTGGTTGAGAGAGTAGAGGCTTCATGAGGCATAATCTACCTTAGCTTATATTTTTAATCCATGACCTCCAAGATGGCCTTATCTAAAGGTATTTCAATATCAAGGGAGTCATGTGAAAACAATGGAGTGACGAACCATGTAGGAAGAGTATATTGATCATATTTAATATTAGGATGGAGTTTTTAACTAGTGTCATCAAGTGGTGGTGGGACCACTAAAGAGTTGATTACATCCACAAAAGGTAGCATTGTTCCCACATGGCATTCTCCTTTTTTAGGCACTACCTGAGGATTAGGGGATCCAAGGGATTCACAAGTGATAGAAGAGACCATATTAATCATGGAAGAAAATGTACATGAGTTTGGCAAAGTAATGGGAAATGTGACCATCAATGAGGAGTCATTAAACATTCCTTCCCAAATACTCTCCAAAAGAGTGGAAGAGTCACTGATAAAGGACACTGTTTGACTATCATGGAATTGGAAATCGGGCTTGCAAAAATCTAGTTGGTCGATGGTGACTATTTTACCATCATGTGGGAACATCATGACATGGAATACTAATGAAATAATAGCAATCATGGCATAGAACTAGCTTCACCCAAGGATGAGTTTATAATATGACAATTCATCAATGACTTTGACCTCAACAGAGATCATTTTCCCTCCTAGTTCTATGGCGAAAGTTGAAAACATCCCTTAAGGCTGCAAGGCGTGCATATCAAATGCTTCTTGTTGGGTGTGTGTTGTATTTTTTCCATGACTATTCACATGTGTGGGGGGGTCACAGGGGGGGAGATAGACACCCCTATTCATCGCGCTCATCACAGGAGGGGTGTCCTAGGGGGGGCACAACCCCCCTTGTCGAGGGGTTTCAGGGGGGCGGTACCCTCCCTACACAAGTTCCGGGGTAGCGCCTTGAGAATTTTTTTTTGGACCCTATATTAGGTGAGCAAACCTACCTATGGGTTTCAGACATGGTTTTAGGCATGATGGTGTTATGTCAATGGTATTTTGTAGATCCCGTTAAGGGGAAATACAATTATGTTCTAATCCAGGGTTTACAAATACTTCAACATGTATATATATGTATTGTAACATTGAAAGGAACATAATGAAAAATCAATCTGGTAGTCCCAGTGTTTGGATCCAGGGGAAAATATCTGTGTATATCTATTTTATGTTTATGTTCTCGCCATTGTTTATTTTATATTTTTAGAACTCATATGCAGGTAATTTCTGTATAGGGTTAAAACCTACATTTGGTATCAGAGTTGTTTCATCTTCAAGGGGACACCTTTGTTGTTGAGGGGTTTTTCTAAGGCGGTGGTACACACTGTTTAGTGGGATATCTGTAGGATCGATTCTTGCGGTGAAAGAAGATGGCGAGTTGTGGAAAGATAGACATCAATAAATTTAATGGTCAGAGTTTTGAGTTGTGGAAAATCAACATGGAGGATCTACTGGTGGATAAAGATCAATGGATCGCGGTACATATCGGTACTAAACCAATGGAAATGTCATCTAAAGACTGGACAAAGTTGGATCATAAAGAAAAGAGCACAATATAGTTGTGGATCTCAAATTTAATATTGTTGAATGTATAACTGGAAGCTATGATGAAGGTTTTGTGGGACAAGTTAGGGACTTTGTACCAATCTAAGTCTCTAGTAATGTCAGATGAATACTAGGTGAAGTTGGATTTGAAAGCAAAGAGCACAATACAGTTGTGTATCTCAAATTTAGTATTGTTGAATGTATAAGGGGAAGCTATGATGAAGGCTTTGTGGGACAAGTTAGGGGCTTTCTACCAATCTAAGTCTTTGGTGAACAAAGTGTTCCTACGGAAACAATTGTATAACTTGAGGATGAAGGTTTGAGACTCAATGATAGAGCATATGAATGCCTTTAATACTATGGTAAGCCAGTTTTTGTCTATTGATATTAAAATTTTAGATGAAGATAAGTGGATCAGTTTGTTGTGTTCTCTACCAGATTCATGGGATAGTATGGTTGTTGCAATAGGTAGCAATACAAGTACCTTTAAGTTTGATAAAATAGTATCATCCTTGCTGTCAGAGGAGATGAGGCAGAAAAATATGGAGGGCCATAATGGAGATGCCTTGTTTGTACAAGAATAGTCCCAAATCATAAACAAAAATAAGTCCTCAAGTGGGAGATTTAAAACTCCAGGAAAACTTGTAGAGTAGGTTCGGTTAGCTGGCTCACACTCCTAAGATGAATATTGAAGGTTCGAAGCACGCTTGCCCCTACCTATTGATCAGTGAACCTGAGCTCGGAGTAGACATGGATCAACCAGACCCATCAATAGGAAGAGTGGCAAGTTATGTTGGAAATGTAGAAAGGAAGGGCACTACAAAGAGGAATGTAGATCTAAATCTCCTGAGAAAGGAAAGGGATATGATGATTCATGATGGAAATGTTGCACCCATAGTAGGTTTGGCAGCCAAGGCTTTTCCACACCGTGCAACCACTTTCATAGCTCCAATGTTGTTACCATCCCCGCAGTGTTCTGCTTCATGAGGTTTTCAATCTCAAGGTGAGGGAACTTCTTGTGGTCAACGAGGTCCCAATCTTAAAATTTCATGGTCGGTACGTGGCCCAGGTGTGTGCCTTCAAACATAATGCCATCTAGGAGGAGCGGGGTCTGGAGCGAGCTCTTGGTCTCATCCAAGTCCTTGGGAACTTTGGCCTTCCCTTTCCACGGGAGGACATAAGCGAGCAATTTAGTCGTAGAGTCCCTAGGCTAAGTATCCACCTCCATGCCTTCATATTCTTCTTCTACAATGGTAAGATCCTGCAAATATTATTCTTCTTCATCTGTTTCTATAGTGACAGCTTTCCCTTTCTCCTCCATCAATAGTTTGTTGTGCAATGGGTTCTACGAGGACATGCGTACGGGAGCATTGCTTGTTTATCCTTCTTGGGTCTTGGCATATGCGGTGATTTTAGGATCTCTGGCACAATATCGGCACCTTTTGGAACATCCTCCATAGTTAGGGTGTGCACGGCCTCGCTGGGAGTCACCTCTTTTATCCCCATACCATCCTTAGTTGCTGTTATTATATATGTGCCGCAATCTATCACTCGCAAATTCAGGGGCTCAATCAACGCTCAAATCACAACACTCAGGGTTCTGCTCAATTCGCAAATGATCAAGTGTTATTTTCTGGCTAGCCCTTTGTATTTTATAGTGCTTTTTGAATTCGAATTTGATCGTTGCCCCCAATTTTGGTTCATTAATGCTGTCTTGGCGGTAGATTTTCCCAAATCTTGACCATAACTCACGTCTTAAATGTCCGCTACCCACTCCATTTGGCCTTAAGTTGAGCATCCCATAATGAATAGTGACTTCAATGGTCACTTTCTAGCCAACCCACGTGGCAGCGCAACTCCCGTGCGCGGTCGCGGACCTTGTGACTCTTTGCTTTTGTGCGCATCTCCAATTCCGCAGCTCCTGGATATAATAGTTTATAGTCTCGCACTCCCTTCCAACTACCTGGAGTGCTAAGACTTTCCTTCCCTTGGCTAGTCAAGTGGTCGCACCACTCATGTAGAGTTCCATCCTGTCCTCTGTCATGATTCCTGGAGAATCCCCACCTTGTATTGTTATGATCGGCATCACGCACTTCATCATTTGCAATGTGCTACCCTAGTCACTATGCTTGTCAATATGTGGTCCTAGCCAAGGTATCAGACTAATCAATTCACGATGATAGTTCTCAAACTTGTCAGTATGATCGTACACACCTTGCCTTACCATCCTAGTTTTTTCAGTGAGAAAATATTCCCTGATCTCATCCCCAAACTTCTTGACTTTTGGGTCCAACAAAGCACTTTTCTTCCCTAACCATATCCTTTCTTCTTCAAGTTCGTGGAGTCTAAGGTTTCCCCATTGGATTTCTTACTCAAGTCCCATGTGTTTTGTTTCTTGTGGCAGTGTGATCCCTCCTTTCTGGGCTTCTCGAACCATCGTATCTACGGGTGCTACTCTGCACAGACTAGGCTTCACATGCTCCATAGGAATTGTTGTAACAAGTATCTTTTTGTTTCATTCATTGTTTCATTCAAAAAGGCACTTGAAATATATTTAAAAAAAAGAGATAAGGCAAGAGGGAGATGTAATAAATTGTATATCAGAATCAAAACATAAAATAAACAAAGTAATATATTATATTTGCAAAAGAAACAAGTATTAAAGCGGTTAAAGACAGACCTGAAATACTATAAGTTGTGTTTTATAAAGTTCAGGGGGTCCGCAATGATATGTATGATTGGTTCTGTTGATAGCGCCGATTGCGATTTGTGATCATGAGATGGACCAAAACACACACACACACACACACACATATATATTATATATATATTAATATTATATTATATAATATATATATATTACATTGTAAAGATGCTGGCGGGTCGAAATAACATAGAGTGCTTATTTTATATGTATGTGATCCGCGATAAGGGTCAGAACTGATAGTTGATATATAATGTGTTCAATAGCTCCGACGGGTACACAAAGCCTTTATGTATATATGTTAGTTCCTTTTCCGATTGCAATTTGAGATGGTGAACCCAAAATATATATGTTTTATTGTAAAGTCCCGGTAGGTACTCTATATCAAAAACCCTTCATATATATTTTTTTTACGTAGTTTTATATGTATTTCTATTATAAAGGATTATAATTGAAAATCTGGACACGAAGTGTATACATATTATGATTTATAAACCCCGGCGTGTTCACGATCATCACATAACTCTTTATATATATGTATATGACATTCCGATTGTGATTTGCGATGAGCCAGATCTGATAGTTGATATATATTATGTTATATAAGTCTGGTGGGTCTGCTAGGCATACAAAAAGGCAGATTTCAAGCTACAAGCAGGTTTTCGGGTGGAGAAAAAACGGTAAATGGTTTTTATTGGATATCACCCAATCCCACTTATCATTCGACATGTAGCAGCCAGGTGGAGAGAGAAAACCACCCATTTTGGGCGGGTATTCTCTGGGCTTATGTCCCACCCAAAATCTTTATAGGCTGTCTTATACGAAAAGTGCAGATCTATGGTAGGGATATATTGATGGACAAGCATGCCTCGATAGTTGTGTAGACCGTATTAAAAGAAAAAAAAGCATGCTTTATGGTATATTTTAGTTATAAAAGATATATAATAGAAAAGCACAGATATAAAGGATTTACGCATAAGTCCAACACTTCCATAGTTATGCGGCCTAAGGGTGCGTAAAGTTAAGTTTTACAGTGATATATCGGGCTGATTGTGATTTGGGATGGAAGTCGATGGAGCACTAAATGGGCAAATTTGACAGGTTTATAAAGTAATATTAACTCTTTTGAGTTCCATATTAATCAAAGGTTAGCGTTAATTTCGCTGTGTAAAGTGGAAAAATCAGGGTTAGTGCTGAAGCTGAAGAGGAAGGCAATCGTGTATGTTTCTTTGCATTTTGGCCAATTAGAATGCCCATGTAAGCCCAAGATTACATGAACTAAATGCATTTCATTACGGCTAAAACAAATTTAGCATCATTAGGACATTTACAGAGGAATTCGGCAGCAGATTAACAGAGCAAGCCAACAATTATCCTCCCCTTCTGAATTCAGTTATGTTCCTGTTATTTCATGTTCTTTGAGGTGTCTTTTACCCTCTGTAAAATTCCGTAATAGTTTTTACTTCATATAGTTAGAGAAGCAGTTAAATAATTTGGGCAGTTTCAGAAACCAATAACTGTTCCATAATGTATAAAAAGAGGAAAATTTACAAAGAAATGGTTCGAACATTAGAGAACCTAGAGACTAGGCAACTGTATTCCTGATATAATTTTTGATTAATAAAAGAATCAGAAGTTTCCATGAATTGTCGGGTATAATTTTGTAACCCTCTCTGTTATGTGTCATCTTATGTTTTCTTCTTTCAAGTATAGTAATGAAGCTACGGGTATTTATTTTCTTATGTAGATAAAGTTAAAATTCCTTAAAAGAGCGCTCCTATACTTGAAGTTTCCACCTTCCTTTCTAAGTTATTGATAATAGTTTTTGTGAAAGACCAGCATATTATCTTTAACTTCTCCAAGGGTCACACATAGTAGTTTCTGTGTTAAGCAGCATATTGTCTATGAGTCAATTCTCATTTACATAATTCTTCTAAGTGAAGGATAATATTTTATGTGAAAAATCAGCATATTATCTTGAACTTTTCCTTGAAGCTTTCTTCATTCATCATTTGCATCTAGCAACAAATGGAATTCTAATATTTTCTGATCATACATGTATTAAGAGTAAAAAACCAAGTTTCCAGGTCCTTCATTTGAGAACACAACATATATCTAAGTGACAAACAAGTGACAGTAAATAATATTTATTAATTTCTTAAGCACAATTTCTCTATAGCCGGGAAATTGGTTTCTTAAGGTACAACATTAATTGGCATTGTTGCCGGGGAGAGAAGACAAGAACACTCTTCCTTGGGTTTTCACTATTTTCCTCTGGTTATTTAGTGAGGAGGAAATATTTGGTTATTTTGAATCAAAGCAATAACTCTGGCTTCAAGAAAACCCCATACAAGATCAAACACTTCACAACAGAAGGTTCAAGCTCTCTCAAATCCTGAAAGGCTAGTTTCTAGGAGCGTTAGAAGCTCTAAGATTCCAATTACACCAATTCCTATATTGTCTGCATTAGGCAACAATTCACCTGAACATTCATCGAATAAAGAGTCATCTTTTTCATCATCTTCATTTCAGGAACCTAACTATCAAGAGGAATCTTTAGAATCTATTACTTTTCATTTATCTGCTATAATCATTCAACCTCAACCAATAGCCACATTGCTACCTCTGCACACTCCATTTACTTCTAAGTCAAGTTCCACATCTGTTGGTAATCAAGGTGTTATAACTCTGATATGAAAATATAAGACAATAGAAATAAACCCAAGAAATAAGATAGAAATGCTTCTTTATTATCAAACCCTTAAGGTAGGGCAACACCATACATTCACTCCTTAAGGAAGGAGAACACTCCACAAGCCATATGCTTGTACAAACAATAATCCTTGACTATTCCTTCACATCCTCCATGTGTAGTCTCTAGCCTCTATATAGGCCTCATACATGCAATACCATGGATCATTACCATGGTTCCCTCATACCATCCACTAATACCATGGGCCCATTACATTATTACTAACTACTTGTTGTCCCTTACATGATATGGGTTAACCACCTTATTTATTACTATGGCCCATCCCATTATTACATTATTACCTTGGGTACCTCCCTTGGTACCCCATATTATCCCCCCTAGGCATATAACAGGGGATTTGAATCAGTATTATCAAACTCTTTTCAATTTAGACAAATATTTGCAGATGAAACTTGCGTATACCTTCCAAACTTATAATTTAATATATTCTTCAGATGTGGATCATTAATCTGTGTGTCAGAACCATAACAGCAAAAGAAACAAAAATAGAGCAACAGTCACACCAAAGAACACAAGATATAAAGTGGAAACCCAATGTCGGTGAAAACCACCTGCTGCAATATGTCTCTATCTTCTTTCAATTAGAAACTTCTTTTTACAATGATTTTGTACTGGTGCAATCTTATACCAGCACGTAGGCTTCAACCTGCAGAAGGCTACAACCTTCTCTTTTCTTCCAAGGACCTTGTTTCATAAATTTTCAGACTGGATCCATGAATATCAATCAAACATCAAATAGATCTGAAATCAACCAACTTCCTTGTACAAATATTGAATCAATAACTTCTCAATACACAACAACCAAACACCAATTCAGCAGCAATA
This sequence comes from Pinus taeda, assembly GCA_000404065.3. Taxonomy (NCBI): domain Eukaryota; kingdom Viridiplantae; phylum Streptophyta; class Pinopsida; order Pinales; family Pinaceae; genus Pinus; species Pinus taeda. The sequence continues at coordinate 15,293 of APFE030188714.1, forward strand.
AGCAAAAGCAACTAAAAATATTTCAAGAAAAAGTTCGCAACTTAACCAATAGTAACCTGTGCAGATCTCTGCGCCCACACTGTGTCGGTCCTGCGAACTTCACACTTGCTCTGCGTTTTGGACTGCGCACCTACGCACCTGATCTTTCTTCTGGCCTGCGCACCTCCGCACCTCCGCTGTCAAATGGACTACGCACCTCCGCACCTGATCTGTCTTCTGGCCTGCGCACATCTACACCTGCGCCATATCTCGCTTACGGACCTTCGGGTATAGACACTTTATCAGTCCCCAATTATACCCCAGATTGTCAGATTCACAAATTTGATCATGCGCTAAAGAGATCTCGACCTATCAGTAGATCTGCCTTATAATGCTCAGGTTTCTCCTTGATTCAGATCCAGCTATCACTCACAAACCGATTACCAGAGCTTCAGATCTTGCTCTTAAGATCTTCAACACACACAAGTGAAGTGGCCAAATGATCTCCTTCCCTTTTTATAGTTTAGGCCTTTCTCAAACCATGGACCAAAACCATAGAGATCCAATTCTAGGGACCCAAAACCTGGGTTGAATACTTTAGATGCAAAACCATGGACCAAAACCATAGGATCAAAAACGTCGGACTAAATAACATGGACCAACCATAAGATTTCCCGTGTGCATGTTTTTCTCTGCATGAAAGTCTGTGTATTTTAGGTTCGCACCTTTTGTTCGGAACACCTGCGAACATGTCCGCACCTTCTGAACGGAGCACCTGCGGAACCCGCCGAGGTCCGCATATTTGTGAACAGGAACCTGCGCACCTGCCATTTTCTACCATTCTGAGAGTCTGCACTTGTGATATGCTACTTGAGTGAATTTCCATCAAGGACAACACTTATTTCATCAAGCCAAACCAGTGTCATAATGCCAACAATCTCCCCCTTTGGACTTGATGGTAACCCAAAGTCATTCAAGGTCTTTCTCCCCCTTTGACATCAAGGGCAAAGGGTTATGCTCCCCCTGAATACCTGTTGAAATCTCCGCTCTGCTATGCTATCCAAGCTCCCCCTGACATATAGGAAAGATCTTTGCAAGAAGATGTTTTGCAAAAGAAATCATAACTATCCTTCCTATCACCAAAGACTTCATACATACGATTCCCAACCAAGAGGGGATACATGATATAATAAGCACATTACATTAACCATCCCAGACATAGTGGGACACCAAAACAGGTTGTTACATGACCTTGATAAAAGAAATATAAGACATAATATCTGGCCGGGTTCCTGTTAGATAAAGCAAACTACCAATCATGGATCTATAGGTTGGTTGATGTACTGCTGCCGATTCATCATTTGCACTGAGGCTACATCCTGTCACCATAGGGGTACATACTAGTTTCGAATCCTCCATCCCATATTTCTTCAAGATCTTTTTGAGATATTTGGTTTGAGATAGAAAAATGTCGTCTTTGTTTTGTTGGACTTGTAAACCAAGAAAATATGTGAGTTCACAAAGCAGAGACATTTCAAATTCTTTTTGCATCACCAAGGCAAAGTTTTGACTCATGTCTTCCTCATTGCTACCAAAAATGATATCATCAACATATACAACAAGTATTAGCAACTTATTATTGTCAATTTTTACAAATAGATTGCTATATGTTGATCCTTTTACAAAACCTTGTTGATGAAGGTACTCATCCAACCGAAAATACCAAGCCCTTGGAGCCTGTTTAAGGCCATAGAGAGATTTTTTGAGTTTGCATACAAGATTTTGATCATTTCCAAGGATAAACCCATCTAGTTGCTCAATGTACACTTCTTCATTCAAGTCTCCATTCAGAAATGCAGATTTTATGTCCATCTGAAATACTTTGAACTTCTAAAAGCTAGAGAGAGCAAGAAACATTCTTATAGCCTCGAGTTTGGCAACTAGAGCAAAAGTTTCTTCAAATTCTATGCCTTCTTGTTGCACATATCCCTTACAAACAAGTCTTGCCTTGTTTCTAACCACATCCCCATTTTCATTCAGCTTATTTTTGAAAATCCATTTTGTCCCTATGACATTCTTGTCTTTTGGTCTAGGAACCAACTCCCAAGTGTTATTCTTTTCAATCTACTCGAGTTCTTCCTCCATGGCCTTGACCCAGCATTCATATTTGCAAGCCTCTCTTACATTTTATAGTTCAGTGGAGGAGAGCAGTGCTAGATAGCTTGAAGCTTTTGAAATGGTTCTTCTTGTTTGCACACCTGCCTCTTTCAGCCCCAAAATTTGAGATTCTGGATGATTCTTTTGAACATATCTGGATGGAGTCTTTTCTTCTATCCTTATCTGTTCTTTTGGTGCCTCATGGGTTTCTTCTTCATCATGAATCTGATTTGATGTTGACAAATAATCTTCTTCTAGATCTTCATATTTCACCTGCCTAGGAGTGTTTCCTTCTTAATCAACCACTACATCAATGCTTTCAACAATTTTACCAAGTCTTTTGTTGTAACATTTGTAAGCTTAGTTGTGTGGAGAGTAGCAAAGTAGAATGCCTTCATCTGCTCTAGGTTCAAACTTGCCAAGATTTTCATCAGTCCTTTTAATGTAGCATTTGCTTCCAAAGATTTTGAAGTATTTTACCGTGGGAGTCTTACCATACCAAAGCTCATAAGGAGTCTGAGTGTTGTTTACCTGGATGTTTATCTTGTTGAGAATAGTAACAGCGGTAAATGCAGCTTCGCCCTAGAAGGTTGCGGGAGTTCTAGACTCATCAAGCATAGCATGGGCCATTTGTTGAACCATTCTATTCATCCTTTCCACTACTCCATTTTGCTGAGGAGTTCTTGCAGCAAACAATTCCCTTCTTATTCCATGTTCTTCACAAAAATCGAAAAATTCATCTGAGGTAAATTCCCCTCCTCGATCAGATCTGAGGCATTTGATTCTGCGATCTGATTGGTTTTCAACCAAAGCTTTGAATGACTTGAACTTTTCGAAAGCTTCATATTTATACTTCATGAGTCCTATCCAACACATCCTTGAAAAATCGTCAATGAACAATATGAAATATTCTTCTCCTCGAGGTGACCTCTTCCTAGTTGGACCACATATATCAATGTGGACAAGTTCAAGTGGCCTGCTAGCTGATCCTTCCTTCTCAAGGAGATTAGTTCTGGTTTGCTTACCAAATTGACATGATTTGCATATTGTATTATCTGGAATTCTGATGTTAGGAAGAGCATGAATTGCCTGATATTTGCATGCTTTCTTGATCTGAGAAAAGCTAAGATGCCCCAGTCTTTTGTGCCATAGCCAGTGTTCATCATTCTTGCTTAAGTAGCATTGTTGATGTTCTCCCTTTAGTACATATAATTTATTTGGAGTTCTTATGCCTCTGATCACTGTTTTTTCCTGTATCAAATTCACAAACAATACATCCATTTGATCGAAATATTACCTCAGTTCCTTGATCACACATCTGACTGACACTCAATAAATTATGCTTTAAGCCATCAACATACATCACATTTCCAGCCTTGACCTTTTCTTTCAAACGAACAGAGCCTTTCCCTTTTATGAATGTTGGGGTGTCATTTCCAAATGAGACCTTCTTTTCCTTTTCTAAGGCACTATATGACTAAAGTTTTTATTTATTACTTGTCATACGTTTCAAGCATCCACTGTCGAAGTACCATTGATTTTCTTGTCCTTCCACATATAAGGCTATCCCACATCTTTCCGGTTGTGTTCCTTTCTTTTTCCATGTTTTGGAACTTAATGCAGCTTGCTCCTTCTAGGTTGTTTGCGGAAACCTACTTCTGCATTCAGAATCTTCATGACCGAAGTTGTTACAGATAGAACATTTTATTTCATTTTCAAGAGCAGAGAAGTTATTGTAGGTTCTTTTCATGATTCCTGTCATACTCCTTTGTTTTTGAGCTTCCCTAGTCATGATGGTCTTGTAGGCAACACATTGAGCAGCTTTGTGACCAAAGTTATGACAAGAGAAACATTGGCCATTAAAGAAATTCATGCGACTATCAAATCTACCAGCCATATTATTGTAATTTCCATCCATTCTTGAGCTAAATTGAGAGCGATTTACCTGTGATCAGTTGAGGCTTCTGTTCATCCCTGAAGTAGATTGCCCCCAATTTACTTGATGATCTGCATTATGATTTTGTTGTCGATTGTCAACTTGTTCATTTCTCCTTGCAACATCAATATAAATTTTGGAGGTGGATGGCTTCTGCGCTTGCTTCTGAGCAGGGAAAATTTTAAGAACCCCCCTAAATTTACATGTATAATAAATGGACGAATCTCCATGGTATATAGGGAAAATGGAAGGCGATTTTATCAATAATATGATATGTATATATAATTTTTTGGCAAATCTTTCACCAGGCATGGCGAATATTTTACTCAATTATAAAATCTTGTGTTTATTGAATACACAAATGAAATCATTGCATTTCTTTAAAATATCTTTTGAAATCAAAATTACCGAAATTACATATCGATAATCTAGTGGGTGTAAGATAAAATTCACTCGTGCCATTCACAGAAAGCATGAGAAAAAACCTAATACTATATATAAAACCAAGAAAAATTCAAATTCATCACTTCTAGGGACCTCATAACCACCCTGCCAATACACAAGTATGTTTCTGTTTGCAATTAGAAAAATTACCCAAATTACAATATGTTTACTCCACTTCTAGGGACCTCGTAACCACCCTGCCAATACACAAGTATGTTCCTGTTTGTAATTAGAAAAATTACCCAAATTACAATCTGTTACTCCAGCATATGTTGGAAAGTTATAGAAGGATGACTAGTGCAATCAATCCATTCCTTTTAGCCCTGGATTTGTTTCAGTTTAAAACAGAAGTATACAAATATACTTGTCCAATGTCTATGCTTTAACCATTCACTTAAGATGTTTTTACAATATAATTTCCTAAGTCTATTTAATATCTTCATTATCATAAAAACCAACCTATATCCATCTTAACTCCACATCTACCACTCTTAGGGGGATGAAATCTATTTATCCCTCTGAGCACTTGTTAGACCCAGAATTAAGATGGATCTAAGATAGAATTTCCCCTTTAAATAGTCTATGTTCACATGAATACCATGGGTCAATACCATCGGTTATCATAAACCTGGAGCTTAAAAATTACTATTAGTAGTTTACAAAAATTAATAATTAATAGTTGATTTTTGTTTTATTTTTATTTTAACCAAGCTAAAATGTTTAACATACATTAAATTACCACATCCATTTTTACTCTTGATTGGATCAAATATTTTTTCACTCTATGCTAGTTGCATATCACTATATTTGATACCTCTCGGGGTTTAGTAGATCCAGAGTAAATATGGATCTATTCTGGTTTAATTCCCCCATTTAAATAGGCTACATTCCAAGTGAATACCATGGGTCAATACCATGTGCCATTTTGTGAATACCATGGGTCAATACCATGTGCCATTTTTATTTTTATTAATACTAATATTATGGTTAATATAATGTTTTTTGCATGGTATTAATATAAAAAAAATAAAAAAAATGTTTTATTTGTTTACCATACCTCTCGTTTAATTATATTTTTATTAATTTACCATACCATTCATAAATACAAGGTAACTTATGGAGTAAATATAAAAAAATGTTTTATTTGTTTACCATACCTCTGGCTTATTTATATTTTTATTTATTTACCATACCTTTTGAGTAAGTATAAAAAGACATTTTATTTATTTACCATACCTCCACTTTACTTATATTCTTATTTGTTTACACCCTTGCATGTATATAAGGTGACTTAT
>APFE030188714.1:21123-128067 GCA_000404065.3 Pinus taeda
GTTGGGAACAGTTGGGCCACGGGCACTAACAGGTGATCAGCAGGTAAAACCCGCGATCTCCGCCCGAAAATAAGGAGTTTTATATTTTTTTAAGTGTTTTAATACATATACGCGGGTTGGGTATATGCAGACCCGTGTGTACACGCGTTTAACTCAGGTCAATGTCGCGTACAAGGAATAAAACATTGTTTTTTAAATTTGGGACCAGGTCTGGAAGAAGGGGTTGCCCTAGGTCATGAGTGCAGCATCACAAACCATAATAGTGAGATTTGGAGCTATAAGAGATGCCCCCTAATATATGAGGTCAGAAGGGGAACATGATGACCGAAATATATTAAGCAAGTACATGGAAAGGAAACCTGCCAAAAGCCAAGGAGTACTTCACCAGAAGTCAGCCTGCCAAGCCACAAAAGAAGATCAGAAAGAGACATCGTCTGAGGCGGGCATACCCATGCTCAGAGAAAGCAAATCATGTCCGCATATCAAGTACAAGCGGATCCACTAAGTATACAAGTATAAATGACTGGAGAATACATAATGGATCATCTGATCATGATCTAACAAGTACATGTCTGAATATCACATATAAACTGTCAATGATGCTGGAAGATACAACAGATCACTGATATCAAAGAATGTTCCCAAAAGGTACCAACTGAACATGATGGACAAGGACGGTACTGCACTGCAAACTCAGGTGCGAGCATATAGAATGTCGCCATGACTGACTGCAACATATAAGGTGGAATGGTATCAACTCGCAGTAACAGGAGCAATTGTCAAGTGAACCAATGAATGCTGATACAACCTGAGGTCTTCACCGACCACCGTGGTACATTTCTACACCATGGGAATAAATGATCTGAAGTCGACCATGACCATGTGAGAAATCGTTTGATTACCGGTCATTAATGTATACCGTTAACAAACGCGAGACTACTCACCGATAATGAAAATGAGCGTCAAGGTACCCAGTACAAACTAACAAGTGCGAATAAATGAGCTGAAGTCGAACACCTGTAAGAATCTATCGATCGGGAGACAATGATGGTTTCCCACTGTCGATAGCGAAGGATCTGCCACTAATGACTGCAAACCCCAAGGTACTGCCAAATGGACTCTAGATCTTTGCCCCAGAGCAATGAGTTGGAGTCGATAGGGAAAGATCCACTAGAAGGAAGGCATTAAGGCATCTTTCATCAATCTAGTGCGAGTGTAACCCGTAGGCCAATAATGTGGAAGTAATCAAATGAAAGAAATGTAGTAACCGAACCAAAGTACGTTTCCGACGTACACAAGATGTGGCTAGCGCACGGCAAAAACCCTCTGAATCAACCAATAATGAAAGCTGACACAGAGGTGAGGTATCCATCAATAGGGTCAAATGGAAACCAAGATACTGCACGAATCCCACTGTGTGATAATGTAAGATGACGATGAAAACAAGGGAAACCACTCAGTCAAAGACCCATGATACTGATCGATGCTGAGCACAAGGTAACCTATCAATAATGAAAATAGGGCCAGGGTGCAGCTCTAGGCCTGCCCTCAGAGCAAGATGTCGTCGTCGATAAGGACAAGACCCGCCAGCAAGAAGTCAATGAAGACCTTCTTAAACCGGCACGAGTAAAGGACCAATATAATTGATGTGATGATAGACATGACACTGAAAACCAGGATGGCCGACTGAAAAATGAGTCAAGAGACACCGTAGAGAGGTCGACTCAGGCTAACTTCCCTTGAACAAAAGCACGACTCAATGTGACTATATGGAAGCATATGATGAATATGTATAAGTTCGTCATGCAAGAGGCACGAACGAACTCTCCATATGATTGGAAGAGATAACCAATCGGGGGAGAACTGACTCAATAACAAGGTTAAGGCGTATCTAAGTCAAACTAAATCCCACCCACACGGAGGAGACTTTGTTTTGAGTGCTTTGTTCAAGGGCGACATGACTGACTCTAGCTGCCAATAATAAATGGAAATACTGTCCCGTTCCCGCTCTTTTTGGAATATTTAATTTTTTTGTCTTTCTCTGTTAAGCTCGAAAAATAATAAAAGAATGCTATGGTATAGTGGAAAGAACGAGTGTCGATGAAATAGATGATCTAGTTCCTGGGAGTGGAACATTCCTATGCTCAATGCAGGGAGGCGAAAACTGGTCAGTGACACTCAAAGGTATGTTCCTTCCACGGGTCAAGGTGTGTCAAGTTACAGAAGTCAAAGGTATGCAAGGTTGACTTTGCAGTCATCATGGTCAAAAGTTGGCTTAAACACGAGTCCAAGTGAAGCCGGCTCTAGGCCAAAAGGTGCAAATGGTCAACATGCAATGCAGTAGTACAACTCAACACAAAGGAGCCTCTAGGGTATAAGGCCAGAACAAAAGAAGCTAAGAGGAATGAGTCTTCAATGCATAAGTCATGGCGGGACTACATAGGACTCCCGAGCCTACTCAAATGAAGCAGCATGGGTAACAAATGTCAGTGAGGTGCTAACTACGATGCCCATGTAAAGGATGGTTCTACCATCGTGTCATGATTTTTAAAAATTGGCGAGTGAAGATGGCTTACGAACCATAACACGATGGGATCGACCCAGGGAAAATTTTAAGAACACCCCCTAAATTTATAAGTATAATAAATGGGCGAATCTTCATGGTATATAGGAAAAAAAGAAGGCGATTTTATCAATAATATAATATGTATATATAATTGTTTGGCGAATCTCTCACCAGTCATGGCGAATATTTTACTCAATTATAAAATCTTGTAAGATCTTGGTATTACCATGGGTTATCATAAACCTGGAGCTTAAAAATTACTATTAGTAATTTATAAAACTTAATAAAATTAATAGTTGATTTTTATTTTAACCAAGCTAAAATGTTTAACATGCATTAAATTAGAACATCCATTTTTACTCTTGATCCTGAGAGGGATCAAATATTTTTTCACTCTATGCTAGTTTGCATATCACGATATTTGATACCTCTCGGGGGTTAGTAGATGGATCTATGCTAGTTTAATTCCCCAATTTAAATAGGCTGCATTCTAGGTGAATACCATGGGTCAATACCATGTGCCATTTTGGTGAATACCATGGGTCAATACCATGTGCCATTTTTATTTTTATTAATATTAGGGTTAATAATGTCTTTTTTGCATGGTATTAATAACAATCTAGTCCATGGTATTTGTCCCATAGTATTTTACCCATAGGTTTCACCTAAATATAATGCATTTTTTTGAGTGTTTGTAAATATAAGGTGACTTATGGAGTAAATATAAAAAAAATGTTTTATATGTTTACCATACCTCTAGTTTATTTATATTTTTATTAATTTACCATATCTCTTTTACAAATATGGTATTTGGCTCATAGGATTCACTTAAATAAAACCTCTTTCTTGAGCCTTCATAAATAGGAGGGTTATGGACTAAATATAAAAAGAGGTTTTATTTATTTACCATTGCATTCTAGTTTATTTATATTTTTATTTATTTACCCATCCTTTTGAGTTAATTATAAAAAGGACATTTTATTATTACCTCCCTCCCCACTTTTACTTATATTTTATTTGTTACACCCTGCATGTATATAAGTTATATGGAGTAAAATATAAAAAATGCTTTACTTTATACCATACCTCTCATTTTTATTTATATTTTTATTATTATGCTTTAGTTTATTTACCATATCTCTCATTTATTTATTTTTTATTAATTTACCATACCTCTTTTATAAATATGGTATTTGGGCCTTTGGCCCATAGGATTCACTTAAATAGAACCTATTCTTGAAAATGGGCGAATGGAAGGATGTAACTCCTAATTTCGAGGGCTAAATTTACCTTTATTACCATCTCCCTTAAAATAAGGTGGGCTATTTGAGGTGATTTGTAAAAATGTACTATGATACAAAATATTTGCCCACTAAAAATTTGAAACCCCTTAATTTTCCCAAAGGGCAAACATTCGCCCCTAAAATCACCCCAACTTCTAAGCTTGAGATGCTTCTTCAGAATACCCAAGACCTGTCTTGATTAGAGGAGAATGTTGTACTTTGATAGTCTCATCTAGAGTTTCAGACCCTTTTGCAAATATGAGATTAAGGGCTTTTGTTTTCTCAATTTCTTTTCTAAGTCCCACAATTTCACATTCTAACTCTTCATTGTGTTTATCTTTTTCTACAATTTGGAATGTTAGAGTATCTATAATCATAATATTTTCCTCTAAACAAACTTTAAGTTTAGAAATTTCTTCATAAAGACCTTCTTCATTTATAGCATCCAAGAAATCATCATCTTCAAAAGCCATCAAAAGTATATCATCATTACCTTGTTCATATTCATCACTATTTGATAGTCCATCACTATCTTCATGCGTGTAATAGCTCTTCTTATTAACATTATGTTTTATGTTCCATCTAACAGGTTCCTTTCCTCTGTCTAGTTTATCTTTATGAGGACATTTTGCAGCATAATGACCAACTCTTCCACAACCAAAGCATTTAAAAGGTAGCTTACCTCTGAATCTTCCAGTTCCTCGTTGAAGGTTCTTGAAAAAATTTGATTCTTCCTCTTCTTCTGACATATGTCCTGACTCATAGTAATCTCCTTTCCCTGAAGCCTTGAATGCAGCTTCTCTCCTATCTGATGGTCCTCCTTTTCTCATTTCGTAAGCAGTTAGAATTATGTGCAGCTGTGACATGGTAAGACTTTGTAGATTCTCTTTTTCTTCTATGGCAGAAAATTTTGAATCAAACATAGGAGATAAAGATCTTAGAACCTTTTCAACCAAAACAACTCCTTTTATTCCTTCACCCAAGTTTTTCATACAATTTACAATCTCATCTATACACAGGAAATAGCTAGCCACACTTTCATCATTATGCATTCTGAGACTTTCATATTGAATTCTAAGAGTTTGTAATTTTTCTCGTTTTACCTGTTCATCTCCTTCATAGCTCAGAACGATCTTGTCCCATATCTCTTTTGCGCTTTTGAGGTGCATAACCTTAACGAATTCTGATTGAGATAGACTTCCTAATAGAGTATTGACAGCTTTTGCATTTGTTTCATACTGCTTCTTACCAGTTCTATCTGTAGGAGTTGTTGATGGAAATGTGTATCCTATTTCCACAATATCCCACACTTTTGTACCAAGAGATTGAAGATAGGCAGTGATTCTTACCTTCCAATAGATGAAGTTGCTCCCATCAAAAATCGGTGGCCTGATAGATGCTTCCTTTTCATAGTTGCTCATGATGACAAATCTTCATTCAAGCAATCAAGCTTTTCCCTGAAGGACCTACTCTGATACCAATTGTTGGAAATAATATTGAGAGGGGGGGTGAATCAGTATTATCAAACCCTTTTCAATTTAGACAAATATTTGCAGATGAAACTTGCGTATACCTTCCAAACTTATAATTTAATATATTTTTCAGATGTGGATCATTAATCTGTGTGTCAGAACCATATAACATCAAAAGGAACAAAAATAGAGCAACAATCACACCAAAGAACACAAGATATAAGGTGGAAACACAATGTGGGTGAAAACCACCTGCTGCAATATGTCTCTATCTTCTTTCAATTAGAAACTCCTTTTACAATGATTTTGTACTGGTGCAGTCTTATACCAGCACGCAGGCTTCAACCTGCAGAAGGCTACAACCTTCTCTTTTCTTCCAAGGACCTCATTTCATAAATTTTCAGACTGGATCCATGAATATCAATCAAACATAAAATAGATCTGAAATCAACCAACTTCCTCGTACAAATACCAAATCAATAACTTCTCAATACACAGCAACCAGACACCAATTCAGCAGCACTAAGCAAAAGCAGCTAAAAATATTTCAAGAAAAAGTCCGCAACTTAACCAATAGTAACCTGTGCAAATCTCTGCGCCCACACTGTGTCGGTCATGCGAACTTCACACATGCTCTGCGTCCTGGACTGCGCACCTGCGCACCTGATCTTTCTTCTGGCCTGCGCACCTCCGCACCTGCACTTTCAACTGGACTACGCACCTCTGCACCTGATCTATCTTCTGGCCTGTGCACCTCCGCACCTGCGCCGTATCTCACCTGCAGACCTCCGGGTATAGACACTTTATCAGTCCTCAATTATACCCCAGACTATCAGATTCACAGATCTGATCATGCGCCAAAGAGATATCGACCTATCAGTAGATCCGCCTTATAATGCTCAGGTTTCTCCTTGATTCAAATCCAGCTATCACTCCCAAACCGATTACCAAAGCTTCAGATCTTGCTCTTAAGATCTTCAACACACACAAGTAAAGTGGCCAAATGACCTCATTCCCTTTTTATAGTCTAGGCCTTTCTCAAACCATGGACCAAAACCATAGAGATCCAATACTAGGGACCCAAAACCTGGGTTCAATACTTTAGATGCAAAACCACGGACCAAAACCATAGGATCAAAAACGTCAGACTAAATACCATGGACCAACCATAAGATTTCCCACGTGCGCGTTTTTATCTGCATGAAAGTCTGTGTATTTTAGGTTCGCATCTTTTGTTCTGAACACCTGCGAACATGTCCGCACCTTCTGAACGGAGTACCTGCGAAACTCGCTGAGGTCCGCATCTTTGTGAACAGGAACATGTGCACCTGCCATTTTCTACCATTCTGAGAGTCTGCACTTGTGATCTGCTACTTGAGTGAATTGCCATCAAGGACAACACTTATTTCATCGAGCTAAACCGGTGTCATAATGCCAACAAGGGGGACTTAAGGCGGGTCACAAGTTCGTAGGAGAAGTAGGTTGTTAGAGGGAGTTACCCTTTGCCATTGATGTCAAAGGGGGAGAAAAACCATTAGGAAGGTTAGAAGCATGGTGTTTGGGGAAGTTATGATTGGGGGGGGGGTACCTGTGTTGCCATCAATGCCAAAGGGGGAGATTGTTGATAGGTGGTTATCATTGATGTCAACTGAAGCAACACCAAGAGCTGCCCTGATCTTCATTGGAAAATTTAGCATGGAAATTTGTGATTTCTTGTCCCTTAATCACTCTAGTTAGATTCTCCTCGAAAACATATTTCCGATGATCTATGGTACCCCGTGCAGTTTTGTACGATTTGAAAGATATTTGCATTTTAAGTTGAAGACCCAAATTTGTGGGTTAAAACCCCAAGGGATAGTGACATTATACCTTATCATTACTTTAAGGGTTTGACCTGCTCATCTTGATAATGATGTCTTCTTTTGAAAACTAATGGTACTCAACAAAGTAAGAAGTAGTGTATAGGAATTTTATTCACCTACAATTGTCAATCTATGACAATAATTATCATCGCAATCTCATTGTGAATAACTTCAAGAACCAAAGGCAATAACCAAATCATTAACTTTGCCACCTTGGTAGGACCATATGCACTAAGCCAATCATTGATTTCAAATTTCTAGTTGAATTTTAAATAAGATTCTTAGGTGTTAGTTATGATTATTTATTAATATTAATGAAATTATATTATTTTGATAGAGTATTAAAATGTTTGTTCCGCCATAGGGAGTGTCCCATATTATTTTAAATAAGGAAGAATATTTTAACCATCCTCCTCATGGCCAGCGACCCTCTTAGTACATATGATGTTTATTATTTAAATTTTAATTGTTTCAAGGCCTTATGAAGCTTCCACTGTTCACTTTTGAAGCCCTCCTTACTTCACGGGTTATTTCTATAAAAAGGAGTCTAATACACCATTACTGATAAGCAATGACGATATGATCTATTGATTACACACTCTAAAATTTTCAGATACCCTAAGGATCACTATCACAGGTATCTTTAGGAGGGTAGGGTTTAGTTTGGGTGATATTGATTGTGCATTTTTTTATTGTAGGAGCAAACTTTCGTGTGTCATCTACATTGGTAAGCGAAGTTACTAGCCTTGAAGGTTTGTTTGTCATCTATTGCAGGGTTACGTTGAAGACTGATGACTCAATGTATATTCCTAGTTTCCTCATAGTGAAGAAAACAAATCTAAAGTCTGATCTAGTCCATGCATCAACTCAAGACAAAGGAATAAGGTTGATTGTGCACAATGTTTTTGGCATCCCTATGACTTCAGCCCTTTCATTAGGGAATCTATCACTAGAAGTCGAAGGTAAAGGCTTTGATTTAAACATGGAAAGGCTTAATCTCTAAACAAGAAAGAAAATTATGACCTCTTAACAATGTCAATGATATCCGCTATATATATGAGCAATGAATTTGGTAAAGAGATCAAGGAAACAAATAATTTTGGGACTCCATCCATTTGAAGGCTTTGATTAAGAGTATATTTCATTTCTGCGGTCAATCTATTAAGGTATAATTTGCAATATTTATTGAGATGAGGCCTCTCACCTAGGGCATTATCATTATGCACATAAGTTGATTTCTTGATGACTATAAACCTTTGAAGAAGGATATTATCATGCAACCTACAATCTGAATTTACATGATAAACAAGTCTCATTCTATATTTGAAATATAACATAATCTCTGAACATGAGTTTTGGACATATTCATAGATGAGCTCTTCCTAGAATTTAATTCGACTTTATAAAGATAGCAGTTGGGTCATTGTTAAAAGAATTAAGTTTGAGAACTGTTTACCTAGAAGTCAAAGCTACAACAATACATTTACAATTCACAGGAAGCAAGGATTACCCAACTTATGATGGATAGACAATCAAGCTTCATTTCAGAATTATAAATGAAGGTAGCAATAAAGTATCAAGGTAAATTTCTCTTTTGACACTTGTTTTGGAAACTTTCTTGGGTTAAAGTTAGTGATTTTTTATTGTTGTTTTAGATTTCCATTAATATTCAATCCTTAAGATATCAATGTTTCCTTATCACGTTTGGTAGGTTCTAATTAGATTCTATTGTACCTCTTTTGATTCACTTCTAGGACACATTTGCAAGCTTATTTTATAATTGTTTTAGAAGTTAAGAACTGTTGAGAAAAGGTGCCACAAGTGTTTTTCTTTTGCATTGAAGGTCTACATATAATATAGTTTTTTCTATATCATAAGATCCACTTGACTTTCTCTTTTGTAGACAAAGGTAATTTTTGGTTAAGGGGTCATATTCTTTTATTTGCTTTTGGGTATTGGGATTCACCTTGGAACTACTCCTTTTGCAAGTAAAATTAGTTCAATACATCCAAGTTGCAACAGACCCTTAAGAAGAGTAATCCAAGGAATAACATTCAAGTGACATAGCAAAGGGATCAAGATTAAAAAAAAGGAAGTAAAAGGAAAAATTAGTAAGAACAATACAAGATCAAGTTAGAACATCAACAAGATTCATCATTAGCATCAAGGATAATTTGATCAGCAATTATCAAGTCTTATAAGATTTGTAAAGAGAGTCATTTTGTCAATTGAAGTCAAACAATGTAAATCAATGTAATAATAAAAGTTTGTGTCATCTCCTAGAGTTGAAGAAGGAAAAATTGTTTTCAGAAAAGGGCTTCGGTTTTTTGTTGGGACAAGAGTTCTTAGTTTGTTGGGATAAGGGTTTAGGTCCTAGTGTGTCAGTTAGTCAAATAAAATCATTGTAATATCGTTGTAACGTGGATCATTGTCCCTGGTATGAGATTCAACAATTTTGTATGTAATTTTTATCTTTATAGGCTGGTATGGTTGTGCTAGGTAGGTGAATGAAGTCACCTTCAGGTTGGGGTCTGTAAACACTTTAGGTTGGGGTCTGTAAACACTTTAGGGTGGTAGGGTGGTGCTAGGGCATGTTGTAGCTCGCTAAGGTGTTGGGGAATCCTTTCAAATGGTTGTTGCTAAAACCAAGGCATTAAGGTGTCTTTCCAGTGGGATCTATAGAAGATTGATTTTCTAGAATTCTAGGAAGTTGTAGCTTTCTTTTCAGTTGGGGCTGAAGATTAAAGAATTTATTAGAATAGTGTTTGTTGGTTTTTGACTCGAAGGGGGTTTTCAACCTAAAAATATTGTGCCTACTGTCTTTATCTTTCTACATTGTTGTTTACTATTTTACCAAATACTTATAATATTGTTGAAGATTAACTAATGCTATAAAAAATATTAATTAAGTGCTAATTTCTAAGAAATATTGATTCACCCCCCCACCTTAGTATTTCAAACAGGATTTTCGATCATATACATATGGACTCCCTAAGACAATCCCACAAATTTCATGTGGTACAACATCAAGCTCAACCTCATCTAAAAAATTAGCAATGATGGAAAATTTGAGTTTACATTTTCTTGCCACTTGCAATTTGGCATCATCACATACTCAACACAAATGGTAAGGTTTTGCATGAGTGGTAGCCTCTAAATTAAGTTTCTTGACAATTCCTTCAGAAATAATATTGACTTGAGATCCACTATCAAATAGTGTATCAACCTTTGTATGCTTTGTAATGATCCTGATATGAAAAAACTCACTTCTTTCTTTATCATTTTGAGATTCGACATAATTGTTAGAATAACTAGTACTTGCATTAGAACATTAGAGAATTTTTGAGGTCTAAAATGAGCCACAAAACAAAAATGTACAACCAAAATAAAATTTATAAGAACCAATAGGGTAAAATATGATGTCAACCATGGGGGGTGTTTCACCATTTTAAAAGTAAAATAGTAAAAAGATTTTTAAAAAAATACTTTTTCAAATTGTATTTTCAACTTATCTCCCTATAGTTTTAGTCAAATTTCGAGCAGGAGCACTCTTTGGATGCAAATTTTAATTCCTCATCCAATGAGTACCCATGTTGAATACTTTCGATGGACTCCACTACACGAAAAATGAGAAATATGTGAAAAATGTTATTGCAATCATGTGTTTTCATGTATATCTAATTTTTTTAAAAGAAGGGTCCATTGAAAGTTTGCAATATGGGTACTCATTTGATGGTGAATTACATTCTGCATCCAATGCGTGATCCCACTTAAAATTTGAGTAAAACCATAGGGAGATAAGTTGAAAATACAAGTTGGAAAGGTAGTTTTTTTCTTTTTTCCCACTATTATTTTATGATATTCTTAGGAGGCCCATTTTAGACCTTAAAACTTTTTCTAATGAGCTATACTTTTCATTCCCATGGTTGTGATTTTAGTTTCATCCTGTGAATCAGATCCTAGATCTTGTTGAGTTGTAGCAATAGTATTTTGTTTCCCCTTGTTATTAAACTTCTTTGGTCTCTATTCTAGATGTAATTTCCAACAATGGTCTTCATCATGGTCATATTTTGAACAATGTTTGCAAGTAAGTTTCTCTCCCTCTTTCTTAACTATAGTAATTTTCTTGCCTTTTCCTTTAGCATTCCCCTTTCCTTTGTCTCCATACTTAAAGGGTTTCTTGTTGGACCCTTGAGGAACATTCTTGCCTCTTGATTCTAAATTAGTAGCATGAACACATAATAATATAGATTGGTGGGGTCAAACATAAGTATAGTATGTCTCAAATAACTAAGCAATCCACCTATATATTTAAGACAAGTATCTTGTGAGGTCAAATCGACACCCAAGATTAATGCTCTTTTTTTTAATTCTTGAATGTAACTCTGGACACTTTGACCTTTAGCTTGTCTAAAATTTTCCCAATCATTTATTTATTTTTGGATGTAAGCTAATGAATAAAGTTTCATTCTTAATGCAACTATAAAATCATTCCAAGAAGAGATAATTTTACACTTTTCTTCAAATCTTCTTGAGTTCTGGATTCCCACTAGATAAGAGCTGCACCTCCCAAACGAACATAAGAAAGTTGGATCTTTGTGACATCATCATCAATCTTTTGGATCTTGCAATAAAATTCAATTTTGCAAACCCAATTATTCAACTTTTCAACATTTAATTCTACCTCATACATTGGCAATTCAAACATGACATCAAGCTTAAGAAAAGGAGACTTAGCATGTCCTCTTGGAGATGTAGGAGGAGTTGCTTTATGTGAAGAATAATGTGAAGAAGGAGGTCAAGGAGGAGGAGGAGGTGGAAGCTTTCTCCCCTCACCATTGATGAGCCCCAAAATTGGGTAACTTATTGGGTTCATTTTGCCTAATTGTTCTTCATCAATCCACCATTTTTCATACTTTATGCATGTTTTTTGTGTATATTTATGTTAATTGAATGAATGAGAATAGTCACTTGACCAAGAAGGCTAACACGTGGTTATTGCAAATTTTTGGACAACTTTTGGACCAAGGCCAAGCATTTATGAGCCAGATGACAGCCAAACACGAGGGAACAAGGGTGAGGATTCGTAGGAAGGGTGTCTCTTGCACTAAATGGCCCCTTCCTCGAATTCTCCACCATCAACTTGGAGTTCAGCAGGCCACCAAAAATGATTCCCAAGGGCAGTCGAGCAGTTTTGTGTAAAGTGACTGATTACTGACAATTTGAGCAGCCGAGCCCCTTGAGTTAAGGAGGGCTATTGGAGGTCCTCCTAGTGTATAAGAAGGAAGGCTTCCATCCTTCGTACTTTATGTTACACAACAATTTGTCACCATCCGTGTTACCCCTCTTCGACATCTTGGAGGACTCATTTTGGGACCTACAAGAAGTGACATGACCTGCAGACACTTGCATTATATTCCGTTGAACATGAACTTCATTTGCCTTGAAGACATCTCCTACTAAAAACCCATAAAAATAGCCCTTTTTCCATTGGCGCGGTTCCATAGTGTAGCACTCGTGCCAATGGGGGAAATCCTCCAAAGAGGGTGCGCCAGTTGGTGCTCTGTCACAAATTTGCACTCGCGCCAACCATAATTAGCGGTGTTTTTTAACAAACAAACGGCGGAAGATTCATCCTAACCAATTCCTGGACTGAATCTATCTTGAGTTGGGTGGTTCGTCTACAGATTTTCATAGAGAGGAAGTGGTTTGCCACCTCTCATGGAAGCTTCCTTGGTGATAAATCCAATCCCATGATTATTGTGGATGATCCCAACTCCCCTTCCTCCATCTATAAAAGCTTGTCCATTTTCCTTGGCAAGCTAGTTCTAGAGTTCCAAAGATTGAGAATTGTCAAGTTCATGCTGCAAGAAGCCTTCTTCATTCCCATAAGGAAAAATCTAAAGTAAGGAGATTCTTGTCTAAATAACCAACGAGAGAGAGGCTTGTTCCCATTCCCAACAAGCTTTGCAAGACATGTGTTACTGATCACCCAGCCAAAGGAGGATTTGACGTCAGAACTATTGTTGTATTCTTCTTTGTTTATCAATAATAGATGACTATTATTATGGTTCCAATCTTATTGTTCTTTGTAATGATGATAAGTTATATCCTTTCTGACTGATATATACTTGCATCTATTGGATTTTATGCTTGTGTTTGTGTCGTTCTTTGCATGTGCAGGTGTCCATTTACGGAGATCGTGGGGATCGTGACCAGCCGGAGCAAAGGAATGGGAGTGTCGACTCTTCTACAAGCACTAGGGTTGGAATCCAGGTAGGCCCTCATCATTGGTCTTTAATCTGCAATTAGGAACTTGCGTGGTAGCATTGTTTGATTGTTGCTAGATCCAATCTGGGCTAGTATGGATCGCCTCTGTCTGCAGAAGGGATTTACCTCCACAACAATTTGGCGACTCCGCTGGGGATCTAGCTTGTTGTTTGATTTGTAAACTTTAGATGGAGCCTAAAGTACGGCCAGATAGCCTTCGAAACGTTATTGCTCTGCATTAGCGAAGTAGATAAATGCCACTTCAGTCAACCTCCGGTTTGGTTTACGAACTGAACAACTTGGAACTTGTCTTGTTTCTTGGTTGTCTCTTGGTTTCTCCTACTTCGTTAGCCTTCTGGGTTGAGTTCTTTTGCTATTCCTCACCTCTTGGTGTACCTGGTTATTGTTGGCCTAGCTTTGGCTTGCTTGTTTTTTATTTTTGCATAGCAAACTTGACTGGCGTGCTTTTATAGCATAACAGTCACGCCAATTGGTGCCAGTTGCTCATTTACAACCCGCGCCCATCCTCAAAAGGCACTAGTTGGAGCCTGACAGTCGCGCCAGGCCTGGGAACTTTTGAAGTTTGCTTGGTTTTGAGCCTCCTGAATATGAATGAAAAATGTGCATAGATTACATTTGCATACTTTTCAAGTGAATTGTGCATAGATTACAATTGCATAGTTTACATTCTGAAAAATCAATCGTAGATTTAGATCAGTTTTCTTTGATTTGAATTTACATATTTTTATGCTTGTTTTAAACACACACAAAAATAAAAATAAAAATTGTTTTGGAATTGATTTGCATTAGTTTTTCTTGATGAAATTAGTGCATTAGAGAATTTGTTATAATTTCTCTTAGTGATCATTTCTTTTGTATGAAAGCTCTCAAACTCTCTCATAGCTAGCATTCATCGAATGAAATGATATATCGTGGCATATAGTTTGCATTTAGGAAGTTTTGAGACATTACATACGGTAAGGCCTGAAAACTAAAACATAATACAAGATCAACTTTAAAATGAACTGAATGAATCTAACAACGCATTGGAACATAACACACACTTTTTAGAGGTCTAGGCTAGAGACGTGCTCCGGCGCCGTTAAACCTAGTCACTTTTGTTTCCACTCAAGGTTGTGTGATTCCTCCTTTTGTAACTCAATAGTGGTCTAGTACAGAATTGTGTTCCAACGTACCGTCGAGTATATGGGAAGACCCCACTAGGTTATCATTCTTTATCCATAGGAAGCCGAGTCTGCCGCCCTATACCCGTGATACACCGAACACAGCATTCGGGGAGATTGCCTGTGTTGTCACAAAATTATACACTAAAGGCTGCTACTTAGTGAGATCTCATGCAACTGTTTCAAACCAGGCTTTAGACTAAGGTTTAGCCTCCTTAGTCAGAGAGGGCTCTCTCACAGATTTTAATATGCATTTAAGGGCAAAAAGATGGCTAACTCTTTAAAATAGTGAATAAATTTTAAGCTGGTTGGAACAACAAAATCAAGGCTTCTCCCATTGGGTTCATGGAGTCATACATTTCTACAGTAAACAAGCAGCTACTGAATCATAGAAACCAAGGCATATAATGTCTCACTGTTCAAAACATCTACCAAGAAGGACATCAACTCAACAAAACATACACAGGAAGTCTGAGCATCAATGATGAATTCAGAGTGATTGCATGTCTAGTGAACTGTAAAACAAGATGAATAGAACCAAAACCACATACATTCTGAACATTTGAGACACAAGATGAATCTTGGGAAGAAACAATATGCTTTCTATTACTGTGAAAAAACTTTACATAGACCAATATGAAAACTCTGTCTTTTTGATAAAAATCTCCAACCCTTGATACATCAGAGTTTTTCCTATATATAGGAAACAAAACTAAACTATCTTGAGTCTCCTCCTCCAGCATGAGGGGAGCTCGAAAACCTATGATTAACTACCTTATCCATATTTAAACTAACTTATTAAATACAGAGGTATTGTGCTTTTAATATATAGAGTCCTATTCCTAATCAAACTCTACTTCCATCTCCTCGTATGCTTGATTTTCTCTTGGTCTTTGACACCTGTGCTTTTCCTGTAGTGGCTAAAATATATCGGAAGAAACATTCACTGAACAGGCTGCCTTGGATTCCAACTGTGCTGTTGACCCAACCTTTGATGGAGATATATCCTCTGTTTTCACGGTCCCTGTTTTAATCCATGTTTATTTTCCAACAAAACATGCTTGAAGTTGTATAATGACCTTAATGACCATGCATAACATCCTATGGCTGATAATCTGGACGCTTTGTGGACACTGCCAGGTGTTCAAACCAAAATTCTGGTAACCCTACCAGAAACCCTAATTTTCCAGTCATAAAGATACTTTATGAAAACTTTAGTAAAGACAAAAAAGTTTCACCTTTATGCAACAAGATTTACATTTGTCATTCTTTGAAGGCTTTGGCAACCATTTATGATTTCCTTCCTATCCTCGAAGCCTTTCTTCACAAAATTTGATGACCTCAACATCATTTTTGAATTTTCTTTTAAAAACAGTCACCTACAGCAGTTTCGTAGCGCGCTATGAAACTACTGTTCTTTGCAAAATCACAGTCTTCAATGAATTTCTTCAATTACTTTGACTGTTACAGCTTCACCCTTGGTTCCAAAATTACTAATTTTCCTTCCTTTTATACATGCCTCAAAAATTAATTAACTTAATAAAAATAAACAAAACTTGGAGCAACATTTGACCTTTAAACAATTTCAATTTATTTAGCTGCTAACTTGCCTAGCTGAGCCTTTAGCTTTGCTAGTTCATTCTCCATGGCTGCAATCTCTGATACTGTCTTTTCTAAATCAGCCATTTCTTTGTCAGCTGCTTCCCATTTCTCCTTTGTAGATGAGGTTTTGTCTTTCTTGACCATAGGAGCTTTTTCCTTCACATCTTTCTTTCTGCTCTCCTTTGTCTTTTCTGCCTGAGCTATCTGCTTTCCTCTTTGTTTGGCCTGTCCTCTGGTATAGATTATTCTTTTGGTTTCCTCTGCTTTCTCTGCCTTCTCTGCTTTCTCTGCCTTAGGCAATGGTCTGGTTTCTTTTGTTGTTACTTTGGCAGTTTCCTCATCTTTTTGGACTTGTTCCGCTGCTTGGGTTTGTCTCCTAGTGATTGGCCTTCGAGGCTTGACCATGAATTCTTTTCCAACCTCCTCAAATCTTAGCCTTTTTGAGGCTTTTGATTTCTTGGAGCTATCAGGGGATGACTGGGTTAGATCAATTGGCATAGGCTCCACCTGTACTGATGTGGCTTGTTCAAAGTCAATTGCCTCCAGCAAATCCTTTAGACTAGCCTTTGACATGGGGTTGTCTTCTACTGCAACTGATTTTCCCTTTTCTCTGCTTAGCTGGCTTCTAGTTTTGACCCTTGTTACTTGTGCAACTCCACTTGGCTTTGATGCAACTTTCTGATGTTTGCTCTTCTCCTTGGATGGTTTGGGTGTCTCTTTTATGACAACAGGCTTTTCTGATTTCTTTGTCTTATCTTTGGATTTCTTTCGGTCTTTGACCTCCTTCTTAACCTCAGCCACTGTAGGCTCTTGAATGCTTCTTTCTTTTTCCTTGTCTGGTAAAGGGGTAAGACCTGTTTTTCTTTGGAAACCCGACATGAAAATGAAAGAGTCCCAATCCCTACCGATTTTATGCAGGCTATCTAACACCAGTAACTTAATTAAACCATGATGAAAAAGAGAAGTCTCATAATTATCCTTTTTGTATTGAACTTTGTCGCACATTTTTCCAAGACTTCTAAATAAATAAAAAGGGATGTCTATTGACGCCTTCCCTGTGAAATGTAGCAAGAGTTTGAAGTGGTAAGAGTAAACTTTAGTGTACCTTCCCTCGCATGTGAGGTATTTCTGAATAGCTGTGAGGAGTAGAGCATAATGCTCTTTTATATAATTCCTGGGCACCGCCTTAGTAAGGTCCTCATTTGCATATTGCTCCTTCAGAAACTCCTTACATGGAGTCATGTCAAACTTAAAATTCTTGAACCATTCCTGACCACTTCTTGGAATTTCGGTGACAGCAGAAATAGCTTGCGGAGACACAGGGAACTCTAGTAATGCAACCTTAGAATTCAAACCACTGAAATTTAGTGCAAAGGCTTTAGTTACCTCTGTGTGTCCGCCCTTCAATTTTTCACAGAACCTCCAGCAACCAGCCTGTTTGAAAGCTCGTGCAACACCTTCATCTTTGAGCGTGAGATCAAGTCCTTCTGGTTCGGTTCTCAGACACCTCCCGGATCTATGCTCTCTTTTCTCCATCTCGCTCAGAAAATTCTTACACAGAGAACTTAATCAGCTAATCCAATTTACACAACAGCTTGGGCTTTGGAATGCAGGCTCGCTTGCAGTAGTCTCTTTTTAAATGAGAATTCGGGCTTCCTTGTGTTTTTTCAAACGCTCATCATAGAACAGGCACGTTAATGCATCATGAATAAACATAATTACACTACCATACCTCATAAGATTTATTGAAATAATTGTCATGTGTGTGATCCTATATCTGATGGCGGAATGAATCCTATCATGACCTGGAGAGGACTTCGACTGACACATATGAACGGTTCTAATGACTCACCTCCCGAGATTTGACATTTCAAGGAAATATGCTGCAGAAAAACCCCGAATCCCCGATTTCGTAGCGTAGGCAATTATGAAATGACATATCGCGCTACGAAATGGCTGCTCAATGATATGCTGCGGAAAGGTGGAAAAATGATTGCGCAGCTAAACTAGCCAATCATATCGCGCTGCGAAACTGTGCAAAATCAGAATGATTTAATCAAGACAAGACATGCTTTAACTATCATGAGAGAGGGTATCTAACGGTTTTTTACAAGGACTCACATCAATACCTTTGGAAAACTAATTTCAAAGTGACACACCTAAGAACCTATTGACTTAAATCAAAAAAAAAAAAAATTATATATGAATCTTTGGCCATAGGTGAACTATGGTTTTAAGTGATAACAGGCCTATGGAAAGATGATAATCTACCTCTTGCATGACCAATTTGTCTATGGCATACCTTGGAAAAAAATGTGAAGTCTTCTGACCACCAAACACACTAAGTAAGTTCCATCCGGTGAGGCAAATGAGTCGGCAAGTTCCACCACTACTTCCATTGCCTCTTCGGACATGCAAGTGGATCTTCCTCAAAGATCCTATAAAGGTGTATGAGGAAGTGATCAGTCAACTTCTCTATAACTCCCCTGTAGATGCACTCCAAAAGATCTTTTCAGTAAATGTGGATAGCATATTCCTTTGGAGACCAAGTCCAATTCATGTTAGGAAAAGTGTTTTGAGCACATATCGCATCAGCAAGTATGCAAACTTGTAGAATCTGGTTTGCTTACCCTTGGGAGGGTTCTTGGCATTGGTTACATAGATCTTTAATTGTTGAGCCAACAAGTCCGACCAATTGAATTATTTCTCATCATTCACCACCTAATGCAATAGGAATGTCCAACCTTTGGGAAAGGTCCGAGAACTCTTTTGACCATAGATTCAACAACATAGAACAATCAGATACTAAAATGCCTTTCTGAGAGATTTGGTCTTGTAAGTGTTGTTGGGTGTCTATCGGAATTTGGATGGCTCTTTCACCCAACCTTTGATGACATCTTTAGTGCTCAGGTAGTTGGTGTTAATTTTTCATAGGGCGACATTGTTCTTTACTATGATAGTTGCATTTCATCATTAATACATTAAGTTCACCCCATATCATCATTGCATTATTTAGATCTACACCATTATACATCAGCATATGCAATTACATAAAAAGAAACAACATCACCAACATCATAAATGCAGTGGAACATAAAAGGAACATTGGAAGAAAAACATGCACACACATAGAGACACCAGGATTGGTCCAAGACCAAGGCAAAACCCACTATGGGGAAAACCCTTGCAAATCTTCTTCTTCTTAGATCGTCATCAAATGATGCAGAAAAAGCGAGTACAATGATCCATAACTTTGTCTATGCAGCAAAACAATAATGATATCTATGAAACAGATCTAATCATGCTAGGAATCAAAACCCTCATACTGATGGTTGTAATGTGTTGTCACAAACTGATGTAAATTGTTATATAATGTTGCCACTATCAATGAACCCAATACATATGTTTGTAGCGGAAACTAACAAATCAGATCTACATATATGTATAACAGCAGAGAGAAACTTAGATCTACCATATCACTGAAGTCAACTGAAGTTAAGATGTCCAACCCTAGATATGAACTTTGGTCGCTCTCATCAAAACTATATGTGTGCAACCGAAACTTCCTAGTCTCTCTCTCGGTCATTGTATGCAGGTGATTGTGGTTGCATGGTCACTCTCAGGAAGTATTTATTTGTGCGACTGTGGCACAATACACTTAAAACCCAGAGTCACTCCCTTATTGTTGTTGTGCGAGCAACCAAAATGTCTTGGTCGCTCTCAAGACCACTCTATGTGAGCGATTAGGGAC
This sequence comes from Pinus taeda, assembly GCA_000404065.3. Lineage (NCBI taxonomy): Eukaryota > Viridiplantae > Streptophyta > Pinopsida > Pinales > Pinaceae > Pinus > Pinus taeda. The sequence continues at coordinate 41,114 of APFE030188714.1, forward strand.
CGAAACCTCCATATCTGCCTTTGAAGCCATAGTCGCTCCCATAAGCCTCTGTGCCATCATCCAAGGGTCTATAGTCGCTCTCATAGGCTTGTGTGCCAGCATCAAGGGACCATAATGCCATGTTCTGTGCCAGCAACCGAGATCCAAAAGACCCTAACCCAGAGCGAACCTTTCGCTTGTGATTTCAGACCCTTAAGTGAACTCCTTCCGTTGAACCTGTGAGAACCAATACAAAAGAGAAGAGAAGATATGTCCAAATGATATTGAGATCTCTTCTATTTATAGGCTTTCCAAAGGGTTCACTTGGGGTTAATATTGACCCAAGCAGTTACTCATGTAGTTAGGGTCGATCCATTCCATAATACATGTATGAATAAAATGATTCATAGCTCAACTTTCGCTTGACCAAATTGGGTGATCTTTAGATCGATTTTGGTCCTCTCGAAAAGAGGAATCTAATGAAACCATTATCTTGGTCATTGACCTATCGAAGGTGGAATTTTACAGCAGTTGCAAAAATTAACACTCCCTCTCAATGAGGGATAATTCCACCTGCCAATATCTATCCATCGAACAATATGTCATTTTGGAATCTTCAAGTGTCATAATGTATCATCATGGATCATATATGTCATGTAGTCATCGTGTCATGTCTATCTCAATGTCTCATTATCAAAAATCATCATTGCACATCTTGATCTATCCTTTGCTTATTCCTGCTAAGCTCTTGATTGTTCCTACTCATATGCTTAACATTCTCAGATCTAGAAGAAGAATAATTTGATACTGAAGGGGAGCTCAAGCTACCATCCTCTATCCATCAGGCTACTATGTGGAATCTCTACCAGCTACTCCCTGATCATCATCAATCATCATTAGAGAGAATATCATCAAGGAGTGCATCTCAACCTAGAATCACAATGGGGAGAAATAACTTCCACCCATATTGAGCAATAGGATAACCCATCACACAGGGGAGTAAACCCTCGACCCTGGATCACACAGGGGAGTACACCCTTAACCATGTAATTTCAACAGGGAACTTTACCCTCAACCCGAAATTTCATCGAGGAGCTTTACCCTCAACCCAGAATCCTATTGCCTACCGATCTTCCCAACAATGACTCTTAGTAGTCATGTGGTAGAACACCTACATCATAATCACTTTGGGTTGTACACCCCCAATTACACCCTCAACCCAGAATCCTATTTCCTACATATCTTCCCAAAAATGACTCTCAGTAGTCATGTGGTAGAACACTTGCATCATAATCTCCTTGGGTTGTACACCCCTAATTACACCCTCAACTCATTGTCCAAACAATCAGTGATATTCCCAACAAGCCCTACTTGTGTCTATGATGTCAACTGGGGTACACTTTGCAAAGACCAAACATGGGAGTAAAACCCTCAACCATATGGGTAACAGATTAGGGTAATGCCCTATTGTCCAAAGTTCCCTCATCCCTAGGATCCCCTATCCCTCAATTCCTCATCGTGGGAGCTCAAACAGGGGGGAAGAGTTGGCTTAGTGTCCTCGATCAACCCTGCTCTCATCATACTCAAATATGGTATCTGTTTGTTTCAATAGCAGTGGTTTCCTGTTCATATAGAACATCAAATCAAATATCATGTCATATCATATATAATCATATAAATCACAAATCGATACCATAATCATCCTCCCTCTCAAGGAGGTGCCAACCACAAGCTTGAGCTTGTTTCGAAAAACTACATTGTCTCAATATATGAGAGTATCTCAATCCCAACTATATATATATGGGATTCTTTGTTATCTCAATGTGACCATGTCATATCCAGATCATGCTCAGATAGCTCTCTAAGGAGCTTCTTCATCCTACCTCACAGATAGCCATGCTAGCAACATCATGATCAACCTCAAACATGCTATGGACCTATCATCCAAGATATCATGGCAGATATCATACTAAAGCAACATCCAAATGTGCTTATCAACAATAATCTAAAATATCATCAATACATCCATGTAGTCACATATCATAGGAGAAGTATCTCAACCTCAAAAATAAAATATCTCATGCAGATATTTCAAAGCATGCTCGGTGGTAACTCTATGTGAGTGAAGCAGCTCAATCATGAATTTATTCAGGTTTTATGCACATCATATATATATATGGATGTTCAAAACAGAACATAAATGCTTCAAACAATTGTCAGATGCCTTGTCAAGTTCAACAACATCTTTAAACTTCAAATCGAACTATCCAAGGATTTTCATTTTCATTATACAAAAACATTTTCCAATAGCTTTGCAATATGGAATTTTTTTCCCAAATTCCAGAAATTGATTCATCATGCCATGATTCATCGTTTCGGGCTTTAGAAGCCATCTCCCTCTGATTTAGATCATCAAAGGCTCATCACTTGTCACAAGTAGATCATCATGATATAAAACCAAAACCATAATCGATATCAAAGCCATACCTTGGAACTCATCATTCTGACTTCATCATATAACTGTCAAATATAGACATATCTGGATTGCAATGCTCTAAGCATATTGTCTTGCTAAGCCATCATAATCATCCTTACATAAGTCAATGTTATATCATCACAACAATAAAGTCAACTCATTAGAGTTTAAAAGCTAGATCATAGCTATTATCAAAGTCATCAATACTTTAAACCAAGAGTCAGTTGGAGCTCATATCATGTCATGACTTCATTTCTTATTATGCCAACAAGTTGTCATTAATCATGCATTATCAATCTGAACTTTATCAAGTCATTCTAATAATCATTATACAAGTCATTTTTGTCACTACGTGCAATTGCATACATTAGGGATGAGTCATGCAAATTCCATTTTCATGTTGAATCACAACTATCAGTACCTCAACTATTTTGCTAAGAATAGGGAGGCCAATCTACAATAGGTCATCATGCCCACATAGCATCGATCTAAGGGAAAATCAACAATCATCAAATCAGATCATCAAGTCAAGTCCAAATTCGCTATCATAGAGAGATCTATAATCAAAGCATATCTCAGTCACCAATTCAAGGTTATTGTCAAGCATCATGACAAAGCACTTTTCATATATACCGGTAATGTCAAATCATGCCAACCTCTTGTAGCACAAAGATAGTGACATATCTATATGTATGTCCCGGTCACCTGTAAACACAAGTTCACTCTGCATGTTCATGTTATGGCAAACATTCAACCTTTTCCTGCTAACAGATCTTGTTGTTATCTGCAATACATCTGTGTTACTGATATCTTCCAGGTTACCACCTGATTTCATGCAAAATACTTCATTATATGATCAACAATTTAACTCAATAACTTCATAAACCAGTTAACAGTGGCAGAATATGTCAAGGACATCATGATTCAGAGTTCATACATCTTTAGAAAGCTTCAGATGATGGTCAACAACACTCAAACCTCTGGTCGCTCCCTTCAGGTTAGCATGAGAGTGACTTTAGCTGCCTGGACGTTGTCTAGGCCTTAGCATGCGTGCGTCCAGGGATGAGATCTCCTAGATCTGTGGCTACGACTGAAGCAAAAACCCTAATTTTTGTACGGGCTTCGAATCTAAGACTATGTTGCATATCAATACCGTCATATGCACATAAATCATATTTCAGCAGCATAGAATACAAATAGTAATAAGGCTAAGAATCTTGACAAGAGATTCCCCCTCTCACTGGGGATCTGCATCATTCATGTAAGCAACCCGTCTCTACTTGAGTCATGCAACAGTAGATCTGTTAGATCATAAACATATGGCTATCAACATCATGACATCAATCTTTCAACCAAAGGTTAGAGTCAAAGCAACAGATAGTTGCAACATCGTATCTCAAACACAATAACATTTTCTATCAAGTAATTCCATCAAGTTATTGCATCCAGTTTAAACATATGCCATCAAGACAAGACCATAGGCAGTAAAAGGTCTAGAATATCAATCTTACACTTATACCTCTCACATCAAGGTTATCATGATCTTCATGACCAATGAGATCAAATTAAATCACTCCTTCCATATGATTTCATCATGCTTATCACAAACATTACCAGTAGACTCATGTATAGGAGTTAATGAACTATCCTTCTATATGAATTCCATCATGACAAGTATCAAGAGTATCATTTTCTAGAGCCAAGGTGCTAGCCTTTTTAACAGGATCAAGATATCTGACATATAAATCATAAATGTTAGCCAAACATCAAGAGTATCAATGTACTAACATTAGATAGCCTCATAAAATTCAAGATGATAAAAAATGTTCAACACCAAGTGCATCTTTTCATCATAGGAAACATAGATCCATGTCACTGTCATGTGCATGTATGAACCATTAAAGAAACAAGCATTCCCATCATACCTTAGGGCTTATAGTGCCAATAGTTGAAGCATACCATGAATACCCTGTGGTATTACCTATCCACCTTTTCATTATACATAAGCCGCTTGAAGCACTTTGTCATCTTTTCATCAAGCACCTTTTTATCTTTTTCCAAATCTGCAACTCAAAATGATCCTCAAGAAGGATGTACTCATCACATCTCATCAAGGAGGTTACAAACATCCATATACTCAAATCTATATGTAGGAAGTGTAAGCAATAAACAAAATCATCATATCTATAAATCTAACGAGTAAGAAGCATCATAAGTCAAGAAATACTTATCTTCAATGAGAGGCGATCCTATCCTCCTTGAACCAATCTTCAAGAGGCATCAATGTCCATGATACATACACCAATGTTGTCTTCAAGTATCCAACCATATATGTTAGGGATTATCCCATCTAGGGCTTCATTGAATCTTTGTCAAGTGCTTGAGCATGGACCATGCTAAAGTTTCATACATCAAATCTCAAGTCTTTTCCATAAACTAGGGTTTTCTCTCCAACCCTAACCTCATAGAATCCATCAAAACCTAATCATCAAGATGCATAGGGTTTTCCTCAAACCCTAGAATTATTTTAGGTCTCCACCATCCTCTTCTTGCTTCCATCAAAGGTGTCATCGGAGTGATCTCATGACTTTTCTTCAGTCTAACTCTGATACCATGTTAATTTTTCAGGGCGACATTGTTCTTTACTATGTTAGTTGCATTTCATCATTAATACATTAAGTTCACTGCATATCATCATTTCATTATTCAGATCTACACCATTGTACATCAGCATATGCAATTACATAGAAAGAAACAACATCACCAACATCATCAATGCAGAGGAACATAAAAGGAACAATAGAAGAAAAACATGTGCACACATAGAAACACCAGGATTGTTCCAAGACCATGGGAAAACCCACTATGGGGAAAACCCTTGTAAATCTCCTTCTTAAAGCATCATCAAATGATGTAGCAAAAGTGAGTACAATGATCCATAACTTTGTTTATGCAGCAAAACAATAATGATATCTATGAAACATATCTAATCATGCTAGGAATCAAAACCCTCATACTGATGGTTGTAATGTGCTGACACAAACTGATGCCAATTGTTGTATTCTGTTGTCACTGTGTCGAACATTGTTGTCACTATCAATGAACCCAATACATATGTTTGCAGCGGAAACTAACAAATCAGATCTACATATCTACATATATGTATAGCAACAGAGAGAAATCCATATCTACCATATCATTGAAGTCAACTAAAGTCAAAATGTCAAACCCTAGATCTGAACTCTAGTCGCTCTCATCAAAATTGTCTGTGTGCGACCGAAACTCCCTAGTCGCTCTCTCGGTCACTGTATGCGGGCCACTGTGACTGCATGGTCGCTCTCAGGAAGACTTTATGTGTGTGGCTATGGTGCAATACACTTAAAACCCAAAGTTGCTCCCTTACTATTGTTGTGTGAGCAACCGAAATGTCTTGGTCGCTCTCAAGACCACACTGTGCGAGCGATTGGGAACTGAAACCTCTAGCTCTGCCTCTAAAGCCATAGTTGCTCCCATAAGACTTTGTGCAGCGTCCAAGGGTCTATATTCGCTCTCATAGGCTTGTGTGCTAGCATCCAAGGACCAAAATTCCCTCTTCTGTGCCAGTGACCGAGATTCAGAAGACCCTAACCTAGAGCAAACCTTTTGCTTGTGCTTTTAGACCCTTGAGCGAACTCCTTCCATCGAAACTATGCGAACCAAGACAAAAGAGAAGAGAAGATGTGTCCAAATGATCTGGAGGTCTCTTCTATTTATAGGATTTCTTGAGGGTTCACTTGGGGTTAAGACTAACCCAAGTAGTTACTCTTGTGGTTAGGGCTGACCCAATCTATAATAGATGTATGAATAAAATAATTCATAACTCAACTTTCACTTGACCAAATTGGGTGATCATTAGGTCGATTTTGGTCCTCTCGAAAAGAGGAATCTAATGCAATCATCATCTTGGTCATTTGAGCTGTCCAAGGTGGAATTTGATGACAATTGAAAAAATTAACAATTGGTGACTGCATAGAAGTGAAAATCCATGTAGGCTTCTAGCAAAGGCAAGCGATACATAAGATGAAAATCATGTGCCATGAATGAAGCAAGCCTTTGTCCGTTGGCACCGTTAAGGATCATGCTCTTTGAATCAATATGCGACAAGATCCATTTCATTACGTTTGCACAAGGGAAAACCGGATACTTGCATGCAATCTTATGCAATCTCGACTTTTAGACATTAATATAAACTTGTCTATCTTCAAGATATGCTTTGTAATTAGTTCTCGTGAATGCATCCTTCAATGTGTGCCATATTATATCTGAATCTTTCTCAATGAACAATTGAGTATCCGAAAAAACTGGCATGGTGACCAGGGTGCTTTCAACTGCTTCACCGGTGTTGCTCTATGTGGTGGAGGCAGATCTCTTTGGTGCCATGATGACAACAATTGATAGAGGGAGATAAGCTCAAAAGTTGTAGTACTTGTTTCACAATATGTACTCATGGAAAGCACATTTAGCTCAAGAAAAATAGTCTATTCTACAAGATCAAAACAACAACTCAGAGATTGAAGGGAAGGATTGCACAATTTATGGATTTAGGGTGAGAGACTGGGCTCATGAATTGCGCATTGCACAGTCTCAACAGACAAGGTGACAGCTAAAGGATTGATATTGTGCAATATGCGGTCCTAGCCAGGCAGACTAAAGGAAGAGATTGTGCATTGTGCAGTCTTAGTGGCCAGGGCTGAGAGCTGAGGCTTGGCACTACACAATGTGCAGTTGGAAAAAATAGTGATTACGCATTGTGCAGTCTCAGAGGCCAAGCACGAATCTTGTCTCTTGAGAATGTGAATTGCGCAGTGGTGATGGGCAATTGTTGGCCATGATTGCACAAATCTGCGCGGGAAGGAGGGAGAAAAGTGACAGATTTGAGTGCTAGGGCAGGAAGGAAGTAAATCGAGATAAGGGGAAGATGGATCAATGAAAATTAAGTAACAGAAACAAGCATGCATAAGGAAAAACGAAAATGCACTAAGTGACCCAGCAACAACAACTATTAGTGGGCAAAAAGCAAGAATTTAGTACAACACTTAGAAAATGTGAACGACGGACTGAACCAACACTTGTACAAGCTAATACTAGTTAAAATTCTAGCTACTATGAAAAGAAACAGGGAAAATAGCACTAATAGAAGCAAAAGTGACAGAAAAAGTGACAAAAAATAACACATGCAAAACTTACCTGGAAAAGCTCTGCAAACTTAGCTGAAAGTTCCTTGATCTTGTTGGGAAGGCTAGAACTCCAAGATCAAATGTGCAAATGAGCTCTATAGGCTACTATTATAGAGATCTAGTCGAGTTAGGGTTTCTAACACACATGCCTAAAATCAATGAAAAAGCACCAGTTGTCTAAAAGCCATAATTAGCAACTTAGTGGACTTAGCCGGACATTAATTAGGCAACTCTGATTTTCTAAGGATGACAACTTGACCCTTTTCTGGGAAACTGCCACTTCATACTGTCAGACAACGTTGCGCAATCAAGGGATTGTGCAGTTTCTTGCCTTAGTGCATTGCATAGTTTTGGACTAAAGGAGGAGGCTTAGCGCAATTTCTTATCTAAGTGATTTCCTGCCTTCCAAGATTGTGCAGTTGTTACGCAATTTCCACACCCAGTGGACTGCACAATTCCAAGAGATAAGGTAGACAACTAGTGCAATATCAGGGCATGAAGGGCTTGTGTTAGAAAATGGTCTATTAAGATCAAACTAAGTTATCACAAGCTCTACATGCAAAGTTGAGCCTTCAACATCAGACAAAATACTTGATGGCGGTAAAAGATAGGTCCTTATGGACAGAAGGTAGGCTCTAAAATCAATGCATGGGAAAAATTTTGGAGGGGTAGTTGTAGCAGCTACAATGGGTTATAGTATTTATTGATAGTTCACTCTTCTATGAATTTTATGACTTTTCATCGCATTACTTTTCTAGTATTGTTCTTTTGAGTTGATGAATGGACAATGCTAAATGAGTTTGATGTTCCAAACTAATATGTGCATTTATTTTGTTCATGTATTACAAGTCTTTGCTTTTCCTTAACAACTTATTGTTATCGAGTGCAAGTAGCAACTAGTGGTTTCACTATCTACTAAATTTAGTTATTTTGCTCCTAGCTAAGATAAGTTAAAATAGTTCTACTTTCGATGCTTAGATAGTTCATATTGTAGTCTGCATTTTGAATATCAATCACTCCCATACCTATTCATTTTCAGTAATGGCAGCCAGGCAAAACAAGTCCCACAACAAACCAAAACAATGTGAGGTCTAATTGGGATTTCACATTGGGAAGAAACGCTATTTGTGGAAGGGAATCTTGCTCACGTTAATAAATCCATATATTAAATTCAAAGTACATAACTGTTATTAATTTGCATGGGTGAAAAAATACATGTAAGTTTAAAATAAAACATAAAGTGATTAAGAAACTAGAATGTGATCCATAAATTAAATTCCATGTGCAAAAAAATTGTCATTACTATGTTTTAAGATTTTTTTGGTGATCTTAAATGACATAAAATATCAATTTGACAACTTTTTGTTAAACTTTCCTAGCCATTATGAATATTTGTATTCTCTCAACATCACTTTCGAAAAGACTCAAGTTGCATCATTCCTTCTTGCTCCTTTTATTGACTTGTACCATCTAGGTTATAACCTATATTAGATTAGCTATTGAGTACCATCTAGGTGATAACCTATATTAGAGTATCTATTTAGAGAGGGTACCTGCAAGGAGAGAGGCATACAAACACGAATTTATGCCGACTAAAGGGCACAAAAGTTCTCAAATCTTCTTTTCTCTAAATACATAATTATGGTACAATCCAACCCCTCATGAGCAAACAAAAATTACCACTTAGATAAAGAAAGAACAAAATAATTTTATAAACCATGGTGTTGATAAGTTGGTGTGCCATAACTAAAGAAGACAAACAACAACATGAAATAAGAGGGACATTAAGTCAATTAGAGTACAATATGAATGTTAATCTAATACCTAATAACTAAGAATAATGCCCAATATTTATTTATATACTCAACATGTTTTCCAGAGCTCCCACTATGTTGATTATCATTAATATATATGACAAGAATTTATAAGTTATTGGAGATGCTTTTTCCTTTCAAAGACCTCTTCTTTGAATGCATAGCAATAAGTTTTAGTTTAGAGGAAAAGAATGTTGTATATAATTACTATTTTGTAGAGCTTTGATTCGATTTTCAAGTTTTGGATTTACTACACAAAACAAATTTGGAAATTCAAAACAAAGTAAGAGAAGACACTCTCTAAATTTATAGTATATACTAATTTTGGAAAACAAAGAAAAAAATAGCCCTTTTTTTTACAAACCTGAAACTATAGAAATGATATACTGGAATAGATCTCCACTCCAAAAATCCTCATACGATGGCAAAGAAAACTATAGATTTTTCGTTATTTTCTTAATTAAAAAGGTTCACAAGACTCCCACAACCCTCCAAGTGAATCTTAAAAAATAAAAATAAAAAAAATATGACCTTTAAAAACCCAAACCTCCACTTATATCGGGCTTTTTTTAAGTGTTTTTAAACCTCAACTTATACCAGGTTCTTTTTAGTGTTTTTTAGTAACAGGCCAATAATTTCCTATGGTCTCGCGATAATTTCAAAATTATCGGGCTATTTTCCGGTGATAATATCGGCAAAGGTTGTTTCAGCGATAATATTGTGATATGTGCAATACTGAAACAAACTTTCATGTTTTCAATCGAGGCTTTGGGGGGTTCAAATTGGAGACACCGAAAACCCCTCGGGCATGGTGCAACCATGGCTAAAAGTATGATCCAAGTCCGGATGTAACCATGAAGCCACCCAGGCTTTCTTCCTCAATCTATCACCTGAAAGGGGTGCATTTTGATGAATCTTTATCCTGGTGATGCTGTGTAAGAACTACAAAAGAATATTTTTACAGGCACGAGCAAATAAAATTGGTCGAGTAAAAACACTTGATGAATGCTTGTAGTTCGAAACTAATTTATTCAGGTATGTACCAAGTTCTATTTACAATAAAGATACCAGACTAGGTATTATGTACAGTTGGGAGGCTTCAAACATTTGAAGAGCCCGGAAATGGGTTCTTTTGGAGACGGGATAGTCCTTATATCCACAAACCTGACCTCCCCGTGACGAAACGAAAGCTCACTGTGCCTGTAGTTATGAAACAGAAGAGCTAAGCAGTACATGCACATGGAAAATGTACAAAGCACCTTAAGAATATATTTGTCATTAAATAGTCTTGAAAATCTTTACCTGCGAAGATCCAGTCCAGTCAGACCTGCTTGAAGTATTGTCAAGTTGTCTGAATCAGGTGAGACAATAATGATATTCTCGCTGGAATACTGAGTTTCTAATATGGACATGAGCTGTGTCACCCGAACAAATACATCGGCCACACTCTCATTTGGTGTTCCATCTGTAAAAGGAGGTGGCTTCAGATTTGGAGAAATCAGATCTGATGCATATATCTGTTCAATGAAAAACCTTTTGTTAAGTGACTATTACCATAATAATAATACTACTCATTGACATTTTATCAATATAAACTCTTTTTCTATCAACCCAAAATAAAGTAAAATTTACACAGAATGTAGTTGTTACAAAAGTCGAAAATCTTAATATTCAAAAAACTTAATTGATGAATTGACTCGTTATTATTAGTTCTGTCAGATTAGAACATGAGATTGCCAATTTGCAACTAGAATCTAAACAGTTAAAACAATAGAAAACAGATGATGTGTGCGTGTATCTACACACAAAATGCATCCTCACCCACTGCTGTTTTTTTTATGTATCTCATATAGTATGCTTCTAGGAATATCTTGCAGACTCAATTTAATCAGTGTAGTAGATACTGAAGAAATGTATTGAATTTAAGAACATAAAAACAAAGCCTTCCATGCACTAACGATTGAAAGAAGAAAAAGCCACTCACATTTTAGTCAATCAACGTCCTTGTGTTTAGCAGGTAAGTAACAATAGTTTTACATAAGCTTACAAGCTAGTCAGACTATCATGATTCATAAGAACCTTTGAGAATAGGGTGAACTGAGCCGCTATCAAAAAAGTAGACAAAGAACTTATACGTTGAAAGTAGAACTCAAACTAGTTCCTAAAGCTACTATTGTTAATCAATTCATGATTACTATTTTCTGAAACTACTTAAACTTGAGGTTCACAGTTCACATGTTAAGTTTTCTTAATGCAAGCAATTTAATTAGACTCAAAACTCCAAACCATTTAAGAGAATACAAAACAAGATCAAAATTGACCAGTGCCATATTCAAGAAAAGTCAAGATGACTTGGATGACTTAAAAACACTAATCGATGTGATTTTTAGATTATTCACATAATTACTCCCAACAGAGAGAGAGAGTGATACAAGTATGAGAAAGAAACAGAAAGTAGGAGAAGAAAGGAGCTTTTAAAGTCATTGAGAATATTCCAAGATGCCAAACATGGCAAAGGGAATGTGTATACGTGAGAAAGAAAGAGAGAACACATTATTTACTGTGGTCATCTTTATATTATGCGAAGTGCTACATATTTATAATAATATTCATTTGTGGCTAAATATCAATCTAGAGATAAAAATAGATCCTCAACTTATTACAAAACTAGCTTAGAATAGACTATTTGGCAAAAATAGCTTTTCTCATACAAGGATGGCTGAAAATTACTAGTGATTAAACCTAACAATTATTGTCGACAATTAAAGTCCAAAAATACAAACAGCGGCCTCTCTCATCATTTTCTCACCTTGAGGAAATTGCCCCTGAATTTTTATTGCTCAAGGGATATTCCCTTTCCAAGAAAGTGTGTTACAATATTTTGGCTTCTTGTAATTAAGTGTCCGTATGGACAATTATACCTTCAGATAGTAGAGTTAGAAAATGCTCCAAGAATGGAGTGCTTGAACTAGGGGTGGAGCTCACCATGCTAAAGACATTTAGAATGGAAAATCACTAGAAGAAGTTTGTTGTAATCAAGGGGCAAGCACTCAATCATGACAAACCAGTCCTCCATGTTCACCAACTTGAAGCTTAAAGAAGAAGAACTATGAAACAACTGAGGCTTCAGCCAATGTTAATGAAACTGAAGCACAAACGAATGTTGAAATGTAATGAAACTGAAAAATGCAAACTATTCCATAACAACAAACTACAGTCATTCCAGTAACTTAAAAGAATACGAGTGTCATCCCATCCCTCAAAGATAATGACTTGTCAATAAAGGCTCTCTGGAGCATGAGACAAAGATTGACTAATGTGACCCCTGTGGGAGGCCACATTATTGTGGACCAACATCGACAGAAAGGTCAAACTTGGTGTTATCACCTTAATTTTGCTCAACAGTGATAATTGGGCAACTGCACCAAAAACATCAGCAATTCACATAATGCAGAACATCAAATCAAATCATGACTATTTGTACCTCATTAAGCAAGGTTAAAATCTCAGTTATTTGCTATTAGAATCTAGATTCATGTGCCTTGCCCTTCTAGCACCCATATGAGTCGTGTGAAAAATCCTTCCAAATCCGCATGACTCATGTGAAGCTAGAAGAGTTAGTTTTCCATTGTGCATTAAATACACAGAAGCCTGCTAATCAACTTGAGGCTGAGTACAGATCAAAGAGGAAATATCTCCAAAGCCTATTCCATTCATTAGATTTCCTTAAATGTTTGTCTAATAAGTGGAATATAGCTCATGGAGGAAGGGAGTTCTAACATGAACCAGTTCTTGAAGAGTTCCAAGATTCTGTACAAAGGGAACCATTGGCCTGCATTATAGAGGGGTAATTAATTGCGGAGCTATGCCGAAGGAATGAGCTGGAGACCACATCTCAGCTCTCTCATTTCTTCCATTCTTTCCCTCTTGCTTGTTTGCTTGCCATTTGTCAAAGAAACATATTGCACACATTCACCAAAGTTATAGGGTAGGCATTCAAAGAGGAAAAGGACCCTCCCAAGGAGAACTTTCGAGCCCATTTGCTGCCATCTACTCTCATCAAGGTGATATTCTGTGCCCTTTTGCCTTTCCTTAGATAATAATATGAGTATCACTGCGACCCCCAAATATTTGCAATTTGAATGGTATTTTATTTTAAAATTGAATATTATTTAATGATGCTTCTGATATCTTCTTGCTTATAGGTTGTTGTATTTACTCTTGTGCTTATCCCATACTCTCACATATGTTTGCTGTTAACTTATCAACATGCTAATAAAGGGATTTTACCCACCATTGCAACAAAAACCCCAACACAAATTGGCAACTTCACTATGGACTTGGATCGTTATATCCGACTCCTAGGTCATTGCTATGCATAGATTTAGCTTCTGGTAGTTTGCAGGGTCATTGTCAACTTCGGATTTTATTTAATCACTTTCAAGTAGAGGTTGAATCTTCAAAAATCATAATTTTTTAATCCTAGCATTTTTGTAACATCCCCAATTTTGATTTTTCATTGGACGGGTTTAATAGAGCTTATTGGGGAGGTGCTAACAATAGCACAATTTTTTCATCTGGGCATTGGGCGTATGGGACTTAGGAGAATTGGAACATTACAGCTCTAGTGGAATGTGGGGGCCACAAGAGAAGGAAATTTGACCCAATGGAGAATTTCACACTTCCTGGAGGAGAGAGAGAGAAAGGGTGCAAACTAGTGGAGAGTGGGGGCCACCAAGGAGGAAAGGACCAACAACTATAAATAGAGCATGGAGACTCTCATTTGGATATCTTTGGTCATTTTACAATTCAACTCTAGTTCTCTTGCGGTGCTTAGCCAAGACAACCCGTGTTGGTCAGCGCAAGGAATTTCAGAGCAGGAATTCTACCCTCATTTCGAAGAACTTTGAGGGTCTCCTTAGTGAAAACAATTTGGGGAGCTCAATTTAGAGCTTCCATTGGACACATTGCAGGAGTTTACTCAACAATGCATATTTCTTGGGCGCACAGGTATTTTCGTGGAGCGCATTGTGGGAGCAAGTGTGGGTTAGAGGCTTTGGGCTTTTTGCAGGGAATTTTCTTATTGTTAGACCGGAGTTTGGGTAGTATTCGTCGGGCAGGATTGGAGGCTATTACCTAGGTCGATTTTTCTATCTTTTGGCATGGACGCAGAAGCTATTTGACCAAGTGTTGCACAGGGGTTTAGAGAAGAGTCAGGAGAGAGGGTTGGAGATAGCAGATATTTCTCAGTGGAGAATTTAGTCAGAGCTAGGAGTAATTTCTTGTGGTAGATTTGGGCATAATTCAATAGTATCAAAACTGTGGGGCGTTTTCTGGCTAAATTGGACAATTTGCACTTGTTGGGGGCAATGTTATCAGAAGCGGACCAAAATTGGTGGAACTGGCTGGTCCGGACGTTTTTGGCCCAAAACAGGTCCGAACCGGCTGGTTCAAGACTAGTTCCATGTAGTTTGTACCTATGCAGGCCAGCGTAAAAAAATGTCTCTTTTTATTTTTTTATTTTTTAGATGTTTGGGCCACTTCTAATTCTCCCCTAGGCTAACCTAATATTCAAGTCTATGGCCCTCGACCTAATAATCAAGCCTATGGCCCTAGTATTGTTATGCAATTCATGGTAATGTTAAATTCTTAAAGTAAAAGTGACATTCTCCTATATCTTTCATTTTTATTTTCATCCTTTTACTTCAATTTTTAACATTACCATGAAATGCCTGAGGATGTTCAAGAGCGGTTTCAACCTCCTTGGATTTCATATGGAGAAAGTAGAATTTTAGATTTCACTCAAAATCCAACAAACTTAATAGTTTTTCAGCATTTTAAAATTGGGGGAATTGCAACGTTTCCATTGGATTTTGTCATGTACGAGGGTATGGAACTAGCATTTAATAAAGAGCACCAAAACCTCTATGTACTTTGATGTTAATGGCATTGGTTGTCGAACTCCTCTATCATGACTCTACTAAAAATGTACCCATCACTCAAACAAAATCTGGACATGGCATGCTACGTTTTTCCTATCATATTTTAACGCCTAAATGGTTATATTGATGACAAAGGCCCCAATATAGGCAATGATTTTGATGATATGTAGGCATTTTTTTTGGATGCTAGAGGCCATCTAGAGCCTCTTTGTTGATGTATTTTCAGTTCAGAGATAGGTTGCACTTGATGCTATTTTGGTTATGTGCACCTTTACATGTTATGTGAATGAGAATTTTTGCATATTTGTGTATAAATGGTTTAGATTCATATGGATGCACATGATTATATATGTTTTTCTTTAAAAGATGAATATTTTATGTGTTTTTGGTAAACCCATTTTCTTTTCTGGTTTTTTACAGGTTTCACTCTGGTTCTGACCAATTCCCGGTCCACAAAGTTTTTCGGTTCGATCACCAATTTGGTTTTGAATCCTGATAACATTGGTTGGGGATCACCGGGGGTTGGTGGATTCAGCCCAAACCCTTTCTAGATTTTTGTGGGTTAATTGAGAGGAGTCTAGGGTTAATTTTAAAGAATTTTCTGAGCAATATTTGGATCAACAACCCACATTCTTATGGCAAGGCATATTGTTGGTTAGCTAGGAAGTTCGCATCACTTTGTGGGTTCAGTTTTGGGTTGGAATTGGGCCAAACCACTCTTTTGGTATTGTTAGGTATGAGGAGTGGAGCCCGTCGCTGCAATTTCAAAGCATTCTAGGCATTATTTTGAGCAGAACATCCATTTGACTTGGCAACTTGTAGCAGATTTTCTGGATAGTGCACATTATCAGTTTGGAGCCATTTCAACAGTTGAATCAGCGAGATTTCACCTGGGGTTTTCCTAGCTTGCATAACAATCTGAGGTTCTATCATTCGTTGCCATTTATGTACTCATAGTTCTATATTAATGAAATGCTATGTTGCATTGGTACCGCTCTCAGCCATTGGAGAGCACATACCCAAAGCTCTGATGCTCCTGGGAGCTTGGGAGCTGGTACGAAACGTTCCAAAATTGGCGGGAGCTTTGTTTGGTACTTTGGAGCGTTTTGGGTACTTGCTGGTTCAAAAATAGGCATTCCAAGTACTGGCTTTTGTGAGCGTGGCTCGGGAGCCTCTGGGAGCTCCCATCCATCGAGAAGCAACTAGTTTGGTACTTCGAAGCATTTTGGGTACTTGCTGGTTTAGAAATAGGCGTTCTGGGTACAAGTTTCTATGAGGAGCGTGGCTCGAGAGCCTCTGGGAGCTCCCATCCATCAAGGAGCCTCTCGGAGCTCCCATCCAAAGATTTCTTCAAGCTCAAGCAGAGTGAGAAGAACAATCGTTATGGAGGACAAGGAACCCAAAACTATGAGCTGCAAAGGACCAGAGGGAGGATGTACTTCCCTACTTATGATGGCACTGCCAAGTACACGGCTAGGGCTTGGGTTGAGAAGATGAACACCTACTTCCAACTCAACCGGATGACAGAACAGGAAGCCATCAAGATGGCCACGCTACACATGGAGGGGGAAGCCCATGACTGGTGATTTCATGGCTTGGCCACCCTAGGGCATGCCAATGTGGCTTCTTATGAGAAATTCACCAGAAGGGTGGTGGAGCGTTTTGACCAGAGAGATCCAGAGGCCCATTCAAGCCTGCCTCAGCAAAACAAGGGGGAGTTGATTCACCCTGCAAGATTGCTACAGCCACTTCCCATCCCCGAGGGGAAATGGGAAAGTATATCTATGGATTTCATCACAGGCCTCTCCAAAGTGCAAGGGAAGGACTACATCTATGTTGTGGTCGACAGGTTGACCAAATATGCCCACTTTTTCACCATTCCCACTAGATACATGACTATACAGGTTGCCGAATTGTTCTTTCGGGAGATTTTTCGCTTGCACAGGCTCCCCAAGAACATTGTGAGTGACAGGGACAATAGGTTCATGGGAGGTTTTTGGCAGGAACTTTTGAGATTGGTCGAGATCGAGCGCACACCTAACACCAGCTACCACACTCAGACAAATGGCCAGACCGAGAGGGTTAATCAGTGGCTGGAGGGTTACCTGAGGAACTACGTGACTAGTCAACAAAGGGATTCGATTCGGTGGTTGCATATGTGTAACAACCCATTTAAATATCAGTCTAAACTTTAAAAAGGAATATAAGTTATATTCATTTAATATCAGTCAAAACTTTAAAAAAAAGGATATAAGTTAAATGTTATAAATTAATATAAAGTTGAAACTTTAAAATATATAAAGTTTAAAATTCATAAAAAAATGAAAGTATATAATAAGTAAATAAACATAAAATAGACTATATAATAAATATAAAGGAATAGAGTTATATAAACATAGGACATAACATTTCATAAAGGTCATTAACTCATAACAATGAAACCTCATGCCGGTCGACAGCCACCAAATCCGATCAGAAAATATCTAAGGAGATATGCATGCCGGGAGGTGTCGAGAGCTGCAACAGCAGTGGCCGAAGGCTGGAAGACGGCCACCGCCAACCTTGATATAAAACCACTGGATTGAGCCGAGGAAGGGGGCAGAAAACTGAGAGAAGAAAAACTGAGAGGGCAGAGGAAGATCGAGAACAGGAACGAGAGCAGCTTTGATTGACCTGAGGTTCTGGGCACGGGGGCAGTAAGCTTCACTGAAGCTTGCTGGATTGGCTGGGAGGAATTGGTTTCCCAGTAATCGATTCAGCTTCAGAGAACAGGAGCAGACAGCAAAACCAGTCGACAACAATCCCAGGTAGGTTTCTCATTATTTTTACGGTTCTGCATTTCAGTTTTCGATTCTTGAGATTTTGTGTTTTATGGTTATTACAATATGGGCGAGTACTACTACAACACCTCCCACCACATGTCCATTGGTATGACTCGTTTCTGTGCTTTGTATGGATATGATGCATTATCTTTTGCTGACATCGTTTTTGGAGATAGTCGGTCCCCAAAGTCCAAATATTGGGTCCAAGAGAGCCAAGACATCCTCAAGGCTCTCAAGGATAACTTGGTGACAGCCCAAAACCAGCAGAAGGTGTACGTAGACCGACACAAGACAGAGAGGCATTTCGAGGAGGGGGACTTGGTGTACCTCCGGCTACAGCCTTACAAGCAGTCCACGCTGAAGCAGAAGGGGGTCGAGAAGCTACAACCCCGCTTCTATGGGCCATACCGGGTGATTAGACGAGTTGGGGAGGTGGCCTATGAGCTAGAGTTGCCTCCGAGGAGCAAGATCCACAATGTATTTCATGTCTCATGCCTTAAAAAGGTGTTGGGACAACATGTGACAACAGTAGCAGATTTACCCCCACTGGATGATGAGGGCCACTTACTTATGGAACCTGAGGCCATATTGGGGAGCAAGGAAAGGAAACTGAGGAGCAGGACCATCAGGGAGTTCTTGGTGCGTTGGAGGAACTTGCCAGATGAGAATGCCAGTTGGGAGGGTGACCATATTTTGGAGCACTCAGCGTTGAGGTTGCTTGAGGGCAAGCAACATTTGGGAGGGGAGGATTGTCATGTCCCTTCTCAAATACATTTGTAACAAGGTGTTGCTACACAATTTTGCACAATTTTGGCTAAGGAAAAGAACCCAACATTTTCGACTTAGGGACTTAGGAGGAAATTCGACTTTATTTGGCTGCTAGTGGAATGTGGGGGCCACCCACATGTGAATTCGAACTAGGCCATTCGAATGGCTTGGAGGGAATTCAAATAGCTAGATGGAGGGGCCCACATGAGGCAAGGAAGGCCCAAGGAGATAAAAGGAGGAGGACGCTCTCATTTGGATTCACTCTTACACCTTGCAAATCGAAATTACTTGATTGTTCGTTCTGCTGTTTAGTTGAGTCAATTGGCTATTTAGCCACGAATCTCTCAAGCGGAAGATTCAACCTTTCCTTCGAGGGACCTTTCGTGCCCACCCTAGGGAGGCAGTTCCATAAGCACTTCAGGAGTTTTGGGAGTGTGTTACAACACTACCATTCATCCACAAACAAAGTGTGTATTTTTGGCTATTTGGAGAATACACAGGAGGAGTTGGAGCCATCCTTAATCAAGCATTTGCCGAGAGAGTCAGAGGATTGGGAGAGAAACAATAGGCCAACATTTCTGGAGAGTTTGGAGCCATCAGAGTCAGCATCCCAGTAGTTCGAATTATTGGGCTTGGGGACAACACAGAGGGCTAGTCCAGTGTTTTCATGAGCAAGTACTACAAGCCGAAAGCCCATTCGGGAACTCAGGGAATTTATATTAGGGGTCAACCCAGACTTTGGGACAATTTCCGGGAGGATTTACCGGCAAATTCCAGCAAGCCGAGTTTTGCAGTTACAACTGAAGTTGGGCTCCTTGGGGGTCGAATTTCAGAAGTCTAAACTAGCTGAATTCCTTCATGGGTTTTTGTGGGTTTAGGCCAAGGAGTCCAGGGCTCAAATCTTATAATTTTCTGAGCACAGGAAGTTGTATTCCAGCCATTCAAACTTAGCAGAAAAAGCAATTTTCTGGGCAGCACAGTGCAGATTGGTGCAGCAATAGGAGCAGTGATCGGTTCAGCCATTTCTCACCTGGGTTTGGTCATGCTTGTCCATTAAGACAAGCCCAGGTTCACCATTCCATTATCCATTGTAGTTTGCCCTCAAAGAAATAATAAAATGGCTCAGTAGTTCCTATTTTCCAGCATTTCCATGGGTGTTTAAGGTGTATTTCATTTTTATATTTTTCTGAACAGATTATTTGCTTTATATCACTTGTATTCCTATTTAGGAACATTACATATTAACATAAAAACATTATGATCAATTGTAAAGAATATGTTTACATACAAAGAACATATGTTTACTTATTAACAGAAAAACATCACGATCCTCTGTTTTCTTGATTTATATATCATCTGTTTTCTTTTCTCCGTAGCATTGATGTATAGTTTTTAAAGAATACAATTAATGTTAGCTTGATATTCCATTCATTATAAGTGTGAGTGTTTACTTCATCAGACTACTATAAAAAACAAAAGAGACAAGAACACAAATATTTGGCTTACTGCCAAGGCCAAAACCTCTCCCTCTTGGAGTGGAAAATCCATGCAAAATACCAAGACCAAGACCAGCCCCTTGACAAATACCAAGACCATGACCCTCGACAAATACCAAGACCATGACCCTCGACACTTTCTGCCTCTCCAAGATCAAGACATCAATCCTTTCCTCCATCACTGCTAAGATCATCATGATTGCTGCACCATTGAAGCTATCACTGAGATCTTCATTACTGCTTCTAACATCTGCTCCATGACTGATCCTTGATATTGCCACCGAAGTGATCTCTGCACTCTTCATCAAGACTATGATCTTCAATAAACAGATCATGACTTGTGACAGCACCTTACTGTAGCTTGAGATAATATGTAACATTATGAGATCACGAGACTATTCATCCTAGTCATCAGTATCACAGTTCCCCTCATTATTCCGATATTGCAACTATCATAGTTGCTTACTGCTCCCTCGAGACTGCAGTTCCTGATTTGATTGTCACTACTCCTTATTATGTTAAAGACTGGAGTAGACACAGTCATCACCAAAATTCTCTTCAACGTAATTATAATATATCCATATGTTGAGACTGGGATAGCACCTTCAGGATCACTGTGATCTCCATTAGGCCGAGACAGGGAGGACAGTAAGGGTTCCGAATTACATTCACTGCTTATGAAGTAGAACCATCGAGATCTACTTTTCATCTAGGCAGAGAATACATGTATGTCTGAGATAGCAAATCTATATGTCGAGGCAGATTCATTCACAGGAATGTCGAGATTGTCATGCTCCTTTAGAGTCATAGATCCGAGACTGATCATATTGTTGATACTGTGGCTTACCAGGACTATGGAGACATTCTTATGCTGAGGTCAATCATCCATCTGAGGTCCTGTCTGCTCCTGCATACATCTGAGATTTTGCTTGCCTTTCTGCTCTTTCTAGTCATCTGAGACCTAGTCTGTTTTCCCTTAAACCCATCCGAGGTGCAGACAGACCCTTGATCTCTTGCCCTAAGGTGACGCGGATCTGTTCCTTCTATTCATCCGAAATTTCAGACAGGAAACCCGAGATCTGTCTCCTCTTATTTGCAGAGACATGCACCCATCTTCACCCGAAGTTTCAGAGAGAATTGCGAAACTGATCTATGTTTTGTGAATACCTTGACGGGGTATTTATAGTGGTGAGCCACCTATATTTGAGCCAACATGAACCCATGAACTGTCATGACTAATTTTCTTGAGCCGACGTGAATTTCATTTATTTAATAATTTCCTTTTAATTCATTTTGGAGCCGACATAAGATTCCTTTGTTGTTTTGCTTGCAGATTTTGGTGTGCTTGCTCTTGGAGGATTTTTCTTGGTCTTGGAGGGCTGCGTTGACATTAATACATTTTACATAGGCTCTTAAAGAGCTTCTCTACACATGACATGACTCTTTGACATAACAATAAAATCCTAAAGACATCAAGAAGAAGTCTTTCACCTAATTATACTTCTTGCTCATGAAATCCATGAAGCAAGATATACAAAAATATTTTTTTCTCTCTCTTACATCAATTACAAAGATCATGTCATTATGAAGACCGAACCTAGTTACATTTTCTTCAACAACTTTTAGGGCAGGGTTATTAGACATCATAGCGATGCAAAAGCTTGACCATGGAGTTAGCAAGACGGACAGATTCTATCGAAATGCATACTCTAATCTTAGAGAATCAACATGTTTTTTACTCTATCTTTCTCTATTTACAATCCTACCTGGGGGTCATGCGAGGGTATACTGGGAACTATCTAAGGATATGTTGAATTTACTATTTACTAAATAGCTATGTTGCATGAGTTATTAAGTTTTATTATTTAGCAATTATGTGATCAGAGATGGGCTTTTAGAGCAACAAATACAATGATACAATCTTATATATGTTTAAATTTTAAAACTTTAATTTGGCATATCGTTCTCTGAATTTGGATTTTTTTTGGTATGTTGGTATCTGAATTTTGAAGTCTCTAGGAACCAACCATATTCTGCTTATTGACACATTTATATTGTTTCAGAGCACCTAAGTAATCCACCTGATAGCGTCCAATTCTCCTCTCAACGATTGGAAAGAGTTAGAAATTTAATGTTTTTTTTTTTTAATTAAGACATATAATGAAAACCATTATATTAATCTTGAACTTAATAATAATAATACTAATATTGATAGTAGTAATCTTTCTTCTATTTCTTTAAAAAATATTGCTAGTGATAAAAAAGGCCTCTTATTCAAGCAATAAGGTTGTTAATCGTTCCAGTTTCTATTTTGATTCTCATGTTTTTAGTCTTTGAGAAAAAGATTTAAACTTTGCTTTAGCTCCTAGAAAAATTCTTGTGAATGATATTATTTGTGACATTGAATTCGGGATTCGAGATTTGCCTGATTCCACTAAAGATATTATTAGGCAGGATTGTGTGGTTATCCTTAGGAAGGCTAAACCCCCTAGGAGCAACCTTAGCAAACCTGAGTTTGAAGCTCTCAAATCCTTGAACAATAACAAGGACATTGTTGTTCTAAACGCTGACAAGGGGGTGCAGTGGTCATTCTTAACAAGGAGGATTACTGGAAAAAGATGTTAGATCACCTTTGCAATAGAGGAAGCTACAGAAAACTTGTTAAGACCCCCTAAAAAAGGTTTTTAAAACAGTTTCTCTTGCCATAAAATCGAGTAGCACTATTAGTTCCCTTAGCAAGAAGCTTATCGAAGGAAACCCTCTTACTCCTCGGATCTATGGTCTCCCCAAGATTCATAAGGAGGGGGTCCCCCTTCGCCCCATTGTCAATACTATTGGTGAGCCAGCTTACCTTTTAGCAAAATTTCTTGCTAATAAGCTCAAACCTCTTGTTCACCAAACTGAATCCTTTGTTAAACATTCATCTTCGTTCATTAACGAGTTAAAGAATTTTAGATTTGGCCCTAAGGATCAACCGGTGAGTTTTGATGTAGTCTCCTTATTTACTAATATCCCCATTAATGAGTCTATTGATGTTATCAATTGCATCACTGATCCTAATACTGCTTTTTTAGTTAAGATTTGTCTCACCTCTACTTTCTTTAGTTTCAAGGGTGAATTCTATGAGCAAACCTATGGTGTGGGTATGGGTTCTCCCCTTTCCCCATTGTGGCCAACTCTTCATGGAGCATTTTGAATCCAAAGCCTTCTCTTCTACTCTTTACCAACCCAAACTTTGGAAAAGGTTTGTGGATGACTGTTAAAACTGGAAACTAGGGCCAAACTCCATGTGGGCCATCTTATTTAAGGCAGTTGATATTTTTCTTGGATCCCTCTCATCGAGAGGTGTAGGATTGATCTAAAGATCATCCGATTCCGATAAGTATTCATGGAGATATGAATTTATTTGTGTTATGGGACAATTCGTCAAGGTTGGCCAACAACCAAATATACCCCACCTGTGCTCAACGTTGTAGTATAAATAAAGGAGGACTTCAAGTCATTTGATAATCAACTCTTGTGATCTCACTCTACACTTGTTTGGGTTTTCAATGGAAGAGGAAGCCTAGAGGAGATGATTTCTACGCAGCCCTAAAGAAGGGTCATCTAGGAGAGCCCTAGCCACAGACTTGTAGGAGATCTGGCCACAGATCTAAGAGGCCCTAATCTGCAGCTAGAAGAGCCCTAATCTGCAGCTAAAGAGAGCCCTAATCCATAGCTAAAGGATGCCTTAACCGCAATCAAAAGAGGTTTCTTTGCCACAACAAAGAAGGGAGATCTACCCACTGTTTAGGGGAACTTCTACACGCAACAAGGCAGCCCAAATCCGCAGACATGAGGAGACCATAAAGAAGCTTTAGCTGCATATCTAAGGAATGGTTAAACGTGCCCTAAACGCAGTCTATACATGGCTGAACGCAAGCCCAAACTCAGTCACATTAACACTATTCTAGGCTGCATTTGTGGAGGGTTTCATGTGCCCTTAGACTATTGTGAGAAGGGATCTGAATGGTTCCTTATATGCAGTCTCATGACTGCCCTAGCCACAAGAAAAGAGAAGGTTACAACAGTTCATTAGTGGGACTATTTGGGAGGTCTACTATATCAAGGAAGACTTTAATGATGAAGCGTGGACGGTAGCATCTCATTGGAGAACAACCACACTCATTAAGAGCAATTTTGGGACAACTTATATGCGTTGTTAGGGACTATGGTCAGTACCCTAACTAGTCCCTGAATTGCAACATTATAACATGTTCAAGAGTTGACATTTCTATAGACTAAATGTTGTTTCGTTAATAATGATTGGACACTATATGTTTGTTGTGTGCTAGGCCGCAGGCAATAGCACCATAGCTAGAGTTGTTATGGGTAGTGTATCAAGGTGCAACATATGTGTATCAGGGTGTGCAACACAAGTGTATCAAGGTGCAACAGTACCAAGGTGTAGCATAACTGTATCAAGATGCAGCACAAGGGGATGCAACATGATGGGCACAGTAAGGTACAGTTTGAAGATGCAGCACAAGGAGGTGCGACGTGATGATATGGTGCAGCAGCATGATGATGAAGAGCAGCAAGATGGGTACAACATGATGATATGGTGCAGCAGCATGATGATGAAGAGCAGCAAGATGGGTACAACATGATGAGGTACAACTCAGCAGTAATGCAGCATGGTGCAGCTCTGTGATGATGGACATGGTATGATGGTGCAGCATGATGCAGCACTATGATAGGGTGATGGAATCACATGAGTCCATATCAATTACCTCATGAGACATCTTCTTAGAGAAGATCTATGTTCTTATCTTGTCAAGTCGAAGTGTTGACTTCTGTTGTAAATGTATTATCTCTCTCTGTGTTGAACTATTGAAGAACATATAAGAAGAATTGATCAAGGGTTTCCCCACATCGGGGTTTGTCCCTAGCTAGCGCCACATCTGGTGTCCTCCTGTCTTGACTTGTCTTCTGCGATTTATGTTTATGTTCTATTTGCAATTTACTTTAATGCTGATGTGATTGCTAATCTGGAAAAGATATTGAACTAACTGTGAAAATTGAAATAAATTGCTCTAAGCATAGAACATACCTAAACTTAACATGGTATCAGAGCTGAGGTGAAGCAAAGCCCAAGCAAGAGTGAAAGAGCAATCAACGAAGACAGTTGGGAAAGAACAAAAGGATCAGTGGATTCCTCATCCCTCTTCAAATTCACCGAGGGTGAAGTCCAAGCAGTGAATATGAATGGTGCAGCAGAATATCGCCTACCTAAAGATCACTTCATTGGGAAGACCGGATCTCAGGGTGGAAGGAAAGGCAAATAACTAGTTCGACCATTATGCGAAGGAGTGTCCAAATGGCAGGGACACATCAGTTGATGATGATAACAATCATTCCAGGGACATCTTCAATGGTCAAAGGAATGACAAGTAATGCAAGTCATCAAGGAAATGGTCGACTCTTCAAAGAAAGCAAGGAACCCCAGGTATGAAGAATCAAATGTTGTTTCTGACAAGATAAAGAAGCACCATCTTGTATTGGCCCTCTCCTTCAGATTCTTTGGGAATATGGCTTATCGATTATAGTGCTTCAAGGCTCTTCATCAAATAGAAGGGTGCTCTCTCTAATTTGGTAGAGATGGAAACAATCGTGCGATTATACTTGGAGCCAATGCCACCTATCCCGAAAAGGGTGTAGGGAATGTTACCCCTCAATTGAATGAGGGTAACTCGATTCATTTACAGAATCTCTTTTATGTACTTGATCACAAGAAGAACCTGGTGTCCATTTCGGCAATGGAAGTCAAAGGTTTTAGGGTGGCATTCATCGATGGAAATGTACGTGTTTGAAAATAGAATTTTCAAAGATGATTTTACTCATGGGTTCAGGGTTGGCAATTTGTATCAAATTGCAGAAAGTCCACTAGGGACCATGTCAGTGGACACATAGCAACGGAGGTCTGTGAGTCAAATGATGAGAAGAATGCCTGAATTCAAAAGGAGCATGAAGGCACATGTCTGAGATGTACCGAAGGAAAATCTCACAAGGGGACCATTCCTCTCATGTAGCAGGTTCATAGGTTTGGAACAACTCGTGGGGTTTGAGATTCATCAGGAATCTCATGTATGCAGATGGAAGAAAGTCCTCGAGTTTGATATGAAAGGATTGATAGCTGTCAAATGAAGCTGAGATTCACTAAGAGTGAAACCGATCCAAACCATTGTTTAAATGTTGTGGATGATAGACCTCTCATACCGACACCTTTTGAGGACGACCTATTTCTGACAGGTGCAGACCCTCTCACTTGCAGAAGTAAGAGGGAGTTGGATTCCAGATATGGAATGGTAAATTGCAAGCCCGTGACTACCTCGAGAATCTTAACTTTCAAAAGTTATATGGTGATGATGCCGGACAAGATTTGGGAAATGCATTTGAGTTTCATAAACTCATCTACATTGATGTTCTTGGTGAACTTTCGTCCGTATATATGCTTTGCAATTAGCATGGTGAGCTCATATTTGGTTGAGCCTCACTAGATTAGTGTCAAGAATCTCCTGAGATATCTTCAGGGCACAATCTCTCGTGGATTGAGATACAATGCAAGAAATATGAAGCTGCATGATTATTTGAATGCTGACTGGGCAGGCAGTGTGGAGGATCACTAAAGCACTTCCCAGTGATGGTTCTCTTTGGATTCTGCTTCGATATCATGGATGAGCAGGAAGCAGAAATCGGTTGCTATAAGCACCGCCGAGACCGAATACATAGCTACGAGTATGATCTCGTGTGAAGCTGCCTGGTTGTGGAAGCTCTTCAGTGAGCTGTTTGTACATGATGAAAACCACCGGGATCCTCTGTGACAACCAAGGGGGGATTCGATTATTGAGGAATCCCGTATTTGATGATTGCTCCAGCAGATAGACATCAAATACTACTTTATCTGGGACATGGTAAGTCGATGAGGGAGGAGGCTACATCGCATTGAGATTGATGTACAGGCCGCAGACATTTTGTTAAAGCCCCGGGGAAAGGTCAAATTTGTGACTTTCCCGAACGAATTGGAGTCGTTGAGAGACCCTCCTATAAAGGTCCTGCATGTTGCATGCATTGAGCTCTGGGAGCTCTGGGGGGCTTGGGGTACTTATTGGAGTGACATACGACCACAATGCGACTCACTCTCCCCTGGTGGTGGGCTATGTACAGCGTGAAAGGTTCAACCTTCCCATGTGATACCCCGTGGAAAATGTGGAATAGGATGATTAGTTCTCCTGTGGGTCAGGATGATTAGTTCTCTCGTGGCAACTATGGAACAGGATGATCAGTTCTCCAGTGGGCCGGGATGATTAATTCTCTCGTGGTGACTGTGGAACAGAATGATTAGTTCTCTTGTGGGCTGGGATGATTAATTCTCCCGTGGCAACTATGGGACAGGATGATTCATTCTCCTGTGGACAGGATGATTAGTTATCTTGTCAAGGCATCCCACCCATGCAGTCTGGAACTCATGGGAAGTACCTCTCATCTGATCCATGAGCAAGGAAATGGGGTTAGGGACCATCATAGTACTATCGATGGACGCATCGTTGTATCTACTGTACTCTCTATGCTAGGATGACCTTCATTGATCTAGGATCAACGAAACTGATCTGGGATCAGTATGAGTGGTTGCGACACTCTCTTGTGATATTGATCTAGGATCAATAAAACTAACTTCAGGTCAGTAAGATGAAACTGACTTCAGGTCAGTAGAGAATGGTATGAGACATTCTCAATCAATTCTTCTTCTTCATGGTTCAACAAAGCAAGGCACTGATGGCAGAAATAGTACAGCCGGACATATGGATCAGTAGATGGAGTTCTCCCTAGTTGAGAGGGAGTGTTAAAATTGGCAACTAGGGCCAAACTCCATGTGGTCCATCTTATTTATGGCAGTTGATATTTTCTTGAATCCCACTCATCGAGAGGTGTAGGATTGATCTAAAGATCATCCGATTCCGATAAGTATTCATGGAGATATGAATTTATTTGTGTTATGGGACAATTCGTCAAGGTCAGCCAGCAACCAAATATACCCCACCTGTGCTCAACGTTTTAGTATAAATAAAGGACTTCAAGTCATTTCATAATCATCTCTTGTGATCTCAATCTACACTTGTTTGGGTTTTTAGTGGAAGAGTAGATGCTTTCTACGTAGCCCTAAGGAAGGGTCATCTAGGAGAGCCCTAGCCACAGACTTGTAGGAGATCTGGCCGCAGATTTAAGAGGCCCTAATCCGCAGCTAGAAGAGCCCTAATCCACAACTAAAGAGAGCCCTAATCCGCAGCTAAAGGATGCCCTAAACCGCAGTCAAAAGAGGTTTCTTAGCCGCAACAAAGAAGGGAGATCTACCCACTGTTTAGGGGAACTTCTACACGCAGCAAGGCAGCCCTAATCCGCAAACATGAGGAGGCCTTAAAGGAGCCTTAGCTGCATATCTAAGGATGGGTTAAACATGCCCTAAACGCAGTCTATACATGGCTGAACGCAGGCCTAAACTCAGTCACATTAACACTATACTAGACCGCATTTGTGGAGGGTTTCATGTGCCCTTGGACTGCTGTGAGAAGGGATCTGAATGGTTCCTTATATGCAGTCTCATGACTGCCCTAGCCACAGGAAAAGAGAAGGTTACAGCAGTTCATTAGTGGGACTATTTGGGAGGTCTACTATATCAAGGAAGACTGTAATGATGAAATGTGGAGGGTAGCATCTAATTGGAGAACAACCGCACTCATTAAGAGCAATTCTTGGCCAGCTTAGATGGGCTTAGGGACTGTGATTAGTACACTAACCAGTCCCTGAATTGCAGCATTACAACCTGTTCAAGAGTTGACATTTCTATAGACTAAATGTTGTTGCGTTAATAATGATTGGACACTATACATTTGTTGCTATGTGCTAGGCCACAAGCCATAGCACCATAGCAAGAGTTGTTATGGCTAGTGTATCAAGGTGCAGCATATGTGTATTAGGGTGTGCAACACAAGTGTATCAAGGTGCAGCAATACCAAGGTGCAACATAAGTGTATCAAGATGTAGCACAAGGGGGTGCAGCGTTGTTAAAATTGGCAACTAGGGCCAAACTCCATGTGGGTCATCTTATTTTTGGCAGCTGATATTTTTATTGAATCCCTCGGATTGAGAGGTGTAGGATTGATTTAAAGATCATCGGATTCCGATAAGTATTTATGAAGTTATGAGTTTATTTATGTTATGGACAAATTGTTAGGTCGGCCAGCAACTTATGTAGGCTCAGAAGCCCAACAGTCATGTCTATTCAACCTCTATGTTTTAGTATAAATAGAGAGGACTTCAAGTCATTTCTACACACACTTGGATCTCTTCCTCTCTCTACTTGTCTTTGGGTTTTAGTAGGTGGAGAGATCCTAAGGAAAAGCCGGAAAAGCCAGAAAAGTCGGAACTACCAAAAAATCCAGAAAAGCCGGAACTGCGGGAAAAGCTGAAACTACCGGAATGCTGGAACTACCAGAAAAACCAAAAACGCCAAAAAAGCCAGAAATACCGGAAATACTGGAACGCTGGAAATGCCGGAAAAGTCGGAACTGTCGGAAAAGTCGAAATCGCCGGAAAAGTCGGAATTGCCGGAAAAGCCACAACTTCCGGGAACTGTTGAAACAACCGGAGCATCTGTCTTCGAAGGAAGGCAACATGATGATATGAGCATGAGCAGCATAATGATGCATGATGATATGAGTATGGGCAGCATGATGTATGAGATCATGCGCAACATAATAAGCAGCATGATGATATTACCATAGGCAACATAATGATGCATGATGATATGAGCATGGGTAGCATAATGATGAATGAGATCATGAGCATGGGTAGCTTGATGATGAATAAGACCATGGAAGATGTAGCATGATGAGCAGCATGAAGATGAGAGCAGCTCAATCATCAAGGTTCAACAGATGTGATAGTACAGCAAGGTGTCACATGGTAATGAGTAGAGCAGTGCAGGGCACTGATAGCAGAGATAGTACAGTTGGACATATGGATCAGCAGATGGAGTTCTCCCTAGTTGAGAGGGAGTGTTAAAATTGGCAACTAGGGCCAAACTCCATGTGGGTCATATTATTTATGGCAACTGATATTTTTTTTGGATCCCTCTCATTGAGAGGTGTAGGATTGATCTATAGATCATCCGATTCCGATAAGTATTTATGAAGTTATGAATTTAGTTATGTTATGGACAAATTGTTAAGTCAACCAACAACTTATGTAGACTCAGAAGCCCAACAATCATGTATATTCAACCTCTACGTTTTAGTATAAATGGACGAGAACTTCAAGCCATTTCTACACACACTTGGATCTCTTCCTCTCTCTACTTGTCTTTGGGTTTTAGTTGGAGGAGAGATCCTAAGGAAAAGCTAGAAAAGTCGGAACTGCCCGAAAATCTGGAGAAGCCAGAACTGCTGGAAAAGTCGGAACTGCCGGAAAAGCTGGAACTGTCGGAAAAACTAGAACTACCGAGAACTACCGAGAACTGCCGAAACAGCCGAAGCATCTGTCTCCGAAGGAAGGCAACATGATGTATGAGATCATGGGTAGCATAATAAGCAGCGTGATGATATGAGCATGGGCAGCATAATGATGCATGATGATATGAGCATGGGCAACATAATGATGAATGAGATCATGAGCATGGGCAGCTTGATGATGAATAAGACCATGGAAGATGCAACATGATGAGCAACATGAAGATGAGAGCAGCTCAGTCATCAAGGTTCAACACATGTGACAGTACAACAAGGTGTCACATGGGAATGTGCAGCAAATAGACAAGATGCAGCACTATGATAGTTGAACGAGTCACCTTAGAGAATCAGTTGAAGCAATATGTCTTCAATTGATCTCATGCCGATATCAAAAGTCAAAGTGATTGACTTCTAATGTAAATGTACTATCTCTCTCATTTTCTCTGTTGAACTTTGAAGAACATAAAAGAAGAATTGATCAAGGGTTTCCCCACAATGGGGTTTGTCCCTGCCTAGCGCCACATCTTGTGTCCTTTTGTCTTGGCTTGTCTTCTGCGATTTATATTTATGTTCTATCTGCAGTTTACTTTATGCTGATGTAATTGCTAATGTGGAAAAGAAATTGAAATAAATTGCTCTAACATAGAACATACCTAAAATTAACAGGCATAATGGGCACAGTAAGGTACAGTTTGAAGATGCAACACAAAGAGGTGCGACATGATGATATGGTGCAGCAGCATGATGATGAAGAGCAGCATGGTGAGGTACAACTCAACAGTAATGCAGCATGGTGCAGCTCTGTGATGATGGACATGGTATGATGGTGCAGTATGATGCAGCTCTATGATAGCGTGATGGAATCACATGAGTCCATATCAGTTACCTCATGAGACATCTTCTTAGAGAAGATCTATGTTCTTATCTTGTCAAGTCGAGTGTTGACTTCTGTTGTATATCTCTCTCTCTCTGCTGAAGTATTGAAGAACATATAAGAAGAATTGATCAATGGTTTCCTCAAATTGGGGTTTTTCCCTGGCTAGCGCCACATCTTGTGTCCTCTTGTCTTGACTTGTCTTTTGTGATTTATGTTTATGTTCTATCTGTAGTTTACTTTAATGCTGATGTGATTGCTAATCTGGAAATGATATTGAGCTAACTGTGAAAATTGAAATAAATTGCTCTAAGAATAGAACATACCTAAACTTAACATGGTATCAGAGCTGAGGTGAAGACAAAGATGAAGCAAGATTGAAAGAGCAATCACCAAAGACAGTTGGGAAAGAACAAAAGGATTAGTGGATTCCTCACCCCTCTTCAAATTCACCGAGGGTGAAGTCGACGCAGAGAATATTATCAGAATGGCGCAGCGGAATATGGCCTACCTAAAGATCACTCCATTAAAGACCGGATCTCAGGGTGGAAGGAAAGGCAGATAACTAGTTGGGCCATTATGCAAAGGAGTGTCCGAATGGCAGGGACACATCACTTGATGATGATAACAATCATTTTAGGGACATCTTCAATGGTCAGAGGAATGACAGGTAATGCAGGTCATCAAGGAAATGGCCGACTCTTTAGAGAAAGCAAGGAACCCCAGGTATGAAGAATCAAATTTTGTTTCTGACAAGATAAAGAAGCGTTATCTTGTATTGGCCCTCTCCTTCAGAGTCTTTGGGAATCTGGCTTATCGATTATAGTGCTTCAAGGCACTTCATCAGATAAAAGGGTGCTCTCTCTAATTTGGTAGAGATGGAAATAATCGTGGGATTATACTTGGAGCCAATGCCACCCATCCCGGAAAGGGTGTAGGGAATGTTACCCCTCAATTGAATGAGGGTAACTCGATTCATTTACAGAATCTCTTTTATATACTTGATCACAAGAAGAACTTGGTGTCCGTTTCGGCAACGGAAGTCAAACGTTTCAAGGTGGCATTCATCGATGGAAAGGTATGTATTTGAAAATAGAATTTTCAAATATGCTTTTACTCGTGGATTCAGGGTTGGCAATTTGTATCAAATTGCAGAAAGTCCATTGGGGACCATGTCAGTTGACAGATAGCACCGGAGGTCTGTGAGTGAGATGATGACAGGAATCCCTGAATTCAAAAGGAGAATGAAGGCACATGTCTGAGATGTACCAAAGGAAAATCTCACAAGGGGACCATTCCCCTCATGTAGCAGGTTCACAGGTTTGGAACAACCCGTGGGGTTTGAGATTCATCAGGAATCTCATGTATGCAGGTGGAAGAAAGCCCTCTATGGCTTGAAGCTAACCACCCCGGGTTTGATATGAGAGGTTTGATAGCTGTCAGATGAAGCTAAGATTCACTAAGAGTGAAGCCGATCCAAACCATTGTTTAAAGGTTGTGGATGATAGACCTCTCATACTGGCACCTTTTGAGGATGACCTATTTCTGACAGGTGCAAACCCTCTCACTTGCAGAAGTAAGAGGGAGTTGGATTCCAGATATGGAATGGTAAACTACAAGCTCGTGACTACCTTGAGAATCTTAGCTTTCAGAAGTTATATGGTGGTGATGCTAGACCAGATTTGGGAAATGCTTATGAGTTTAATAAACTCATCTGCCTTGATGTTCGTAGTGAACTTCTGTTTGTATATATGCTTTGCAGTTAGCATGGGGAGCTCATATTTGGTTGAGCCTCATTAGATTGGTGCCAAGAATCTCTTGAGATATCTTTAGGGCACAATCTCTGATGGATTGAGATACACTGCCGGAAATATGAAGTTGCATGATTATTCGAATGCTGACTGGGCAGGCAGTGTGGAGGATCGCTAGAGCACTTCTTAGTGCTAGTTCTCTTTAGATTCTGCTTCGATATCATGGATGAGCTGGAACCAGAAGTCTGTTTCTATAAGCACTTCCGAGACCAAATACATAGCTATGAGTATGATCTCGTGTAAAGCTGCCTGGTTGTGGAAGCTCTTTAGTGAGTTATTTGTACATGATGAAAACCACTATGATCCTTTGTGACAATCAGGGGGGGATTCGATTATTGAGGAATCCTATATTCGATGATTGCTCCAGCATTTAGACATCAGATACTACCTTATCTGGGATATGGTAAGTCGATGAGCGAGGAGGCTACATTGCATTGAGACTGATGTACAGGTCGCAGACATTTTGTCAAATCCCTGGGGAAAGGTCAAATTTGTGACTTTCCCGAACAACTTGGAGTCATTGAGAGACCTTCCTATAAGGGTCCTGCATGTTGCATGCATTGAGCTCTGGGAGCTCTGGGGGTCTTGAGGTACTTACTAGAGCAACATACGAACACAAGGCGACTCACTCTCCCCTGGTGGTGGGCTATATACAGGGTGAAAGGTTCAACCTTCCCCTGTGATACCCCGTGGCGACTGTGGAACAAGATGATTAGTTCTCCTATGGGCCGGGATGATTAGTTCTCTCATGGCAACTGTGGAATAGGATGATTAGTTCTCCTATGGGTCGGGATGATTAGTTCTCCAGTGGCGATTGTGGAATAGGATGGTTAGTTCTCCTGTGGGCCGGGATGATTAGTTCTCTCGTGGCAACTGTGGGACAGGATGATTTGTTCTCCTATGGACAAGATGATTAGTTCTCCTGTCGAGGCATCCGACCCATGCAGTCTGGGGCTCATGGGAAGTAGCTCTCATCTGATCAATGAGCAAGGAAATGGAGTTAGGGACCATAGTAGTACTATCGATGGACACATCGTTGTATCTATTGTACTCGCTATGCTAGAAAGAACTTCATTGATCTAGGATCAATATGAGTGGTTTGAGACACTCTCTTGTGATATTGATCTGAGATCAATAAAACTGACTTTGGGTCAGTAAGATGAAACTGACTTCGGGTCAGTAGAGAATGGTATGAGACATTCTCAATCAATTCTTCTTCTTCATGGTTCAGCAGAGCAGAGCAGGGCACTGATGGCAAAAATAGTACAATCAAACATATGGATCAGTGGATGGAGTTCTCCCTAGTTGAGAGGGAGTATTAAAATTGGCAACTAGGGCCAAAATCCATGTGGGCCATCTTATTTATGGCAACTGATATTTTTCTTAGATCCCTCTCATCGAGAAGTGTAGGATTGATCTAAAGATCATCTAATTCCGATAAGTATTCATGGAGATATGAATTTATTTGTGTTATGGGACAATTCGTCAAGGTCGGCCAGCAACCAAATATACCCCACCTGTGCTCAACATTTTAGTATAAATAAAGGACTTCAAGTCATTTTATAATCATCTCTTGTGATCTCACTCTACACTTGTTTCGGTTTTTAGTGGAAGAGGAGGTCTAGAGGAGATGCTTTCTACGCAGCCCTAAAGAAGGGTCATCTATGAGAGGCCTAGCCCCAGACTTGTAGGAGATCTGGCTCAGATTTAAGAGGCCCTAATCCGCAACTAGAAGAGCCCTAATCCGTAGCTAAAGAGAGCCCTAATCCACAGCTAAAGGATGCCCTAAACCGCAGTCAAAAGAGGTTTCTTAGCCGCAACAAAGAAGGGAGATCTACCCATTGTTTAGGGAAACTTCTACACGTAGCAAGGCAGCCCTAATCCGTAGACATGAGGAGGCCTTAAAGGAGCCTTAACTGCATATCTAAGGAAGAGTTAAATATGCCCTAAACGCAATCTATACATGGCTGAACGCAGGTCTAAACTCAGTCACGTTAACACTATTCTAGGCCGCATTTGTGGAGTGTTTCATGTGCCCTTAGACTGCTGCAAGAAGGGATCTGAATGGTTCCTTATATGCAGTCCCATGACTACCCTAGCCACAAGAAAAGAGAAGATTACAGTTGTTCATTAGTGGGACTATTTGGGAGGTCTACTATATCAAGGAAGACTGTAATGATGAAGCGTGGAGGGCAGCGTCTCATTAGAGAACAACCACACTCATTAAGAGTAATTCTAGGCCAACTTAGATGGGCAGTTAGGGACTGTGGTCAGTACCCTAACCAGTCCCACAGTCCCTGAATTGCAGCATCACAACATGTTCAAAAGTTGACATTTCTATAGACTAAATGTTGTTGCGTTAATAATGATTGGACACTATACATTTGTTGCTATGTGCTAGGCCGCAGACCATAGCACCATAGCAAGAGTTGTTATGGGTAGTGTATCAAGGTGCAGCATATGTGTATCAAGGTGTGCAACACAAGTGTATCAAGGTGCAACAGTACCAAGGTGCAGCATAAGTGTATCAAGATGCAGCACAAGGGAATGCAGCATGATGGGCACAGTGAGGTACAGTTTGAAGATGCAGCACAAGGAGGTGCGGCATGATGATATGGTGCAGTAGCATGATGATGAAGAGCAGCAAGATGGGTACAGCATGATCAGGTACAGCTCAACAGTAATGCAGCATGGTGCAGCTCTATGATGATGGACATGGTATGATGGTGCAACATGATGCAACACTATGATAGGGTGATGGAATCATGTGAGTCCATATCAGTTACCTCATGAGACATCTTCTTAGAGAAGATCTATGTTCTTATCTTGTCAAGTCGAAGTGTTGACTTCTATTGTAAATGTACTATCTCTCTCTCTCTCTGCTAAACTATTGAAGAACATATAAGAAGAATTGATCAAGGGTTTCCCCACATTAGGGTTTGTCCCTGGCTAGCGCCACATCTTGTGTCCTCTTGTCTTGACTTGTCTTCTGCGATTTATGTTTATGTTCTATTTGTAGTTTACTTTAATGCTGATGTGATTGCTAATCTAGAAAAGGTATTGAGCTAACTGTGAAAAGTGAAATAAATTGCTCTAAGCATAGAACATGCCTAAACTTAACAATGACACTTGTGTCATCTGGTCTCATGGTAAAGGGAAGTTGGAGTTGTTTTACGAACATCTCAATAGTCAATCGAGTTACATAAAGTTCACCATGGAATTCGAAGTTGATGGTAGCCTTCCTTTTCTTGACATTCTTATCTCAAAGAAGGATGACGGTTCTTTTTCTCATCAAGTTTTTCGGAAGAAAACTCACACAGAGCAATATCTTCATGCTAGTTCCCATCATTTTCTTGCTCAAAAGCTAGGCGTTCTAAACACCTTAGCCACTCGTGCATTGCGAGTTTCTGACGAAAATCACCTTGTAGATGAAAAAACCCACCTCCTTAAAGTTTTTAACAAGAATGGTTATAGTAGTATCAAGGTCACAGGGCTTTTCTAAATGCTGAAAAAGGTCCTAAGAGTAAGATCGACCCCAAAGATTGGTCTTTTGGTGTTCATCTTCCTTTTATTCAATGGACCACAGATAAAATCGCTAGGATCTTGAAGAAGCATAGGATTCATTCTTCTTTTAGACCCCTTAACACTATTCGAAATTCTCTTCGTTCTGTTAAGGACCCGGTAAACCCCAAGGATGGGAAGGGTGTTTAGATCATTCCCTGTTCTTGTGGAACTCCTTATATTGGTCAGATAGGTCAATCAATAAACCAAAGGATTTGTGAACATGTTGCTGACATCAAGCATGGTAGGTCTCACTCCTCCGCTTTGGTAGAGCATGCAAAAAAAACCAATCACATCTGCATTGAGGAGGCTAGGGTCATTGTAAGGATTGACCATTTTCATCATCGTAAATTTAGGGAGGCCTTAGAAATTGAAAAGAGACCTATTAATTTAAATAGAGATGATGGTTGGAGTATCAGCAGATGTTGGATTCCTACACTTTCTTCCTAATTTTATTTATTTATTTTTTCAATCATTTTTATTATTTCTTTATTATATTATTATAATATTATGATGTGTTAATCCACCTTTTAATTAATTTATGACTCTCTAAAATTAATTTTATATTTGGTGATATGAATAGAACAACCTTTGTAAGCACCAACCTACTAGCCAAGTTCAAAGATCTAATAGTCCATTTCCTTATTTTATCCTGCATCTTATTAATCACTGGCTCCCAAATGCTCTTATGCAAAGGTTTAGCAGTTAGAGGAACTCCCAAATATTTTGAAGGGAGGACATCCCTTTGAAAGCCCACAATTCTGGAGATATTCCTCTAAATAGCAATATTGGTATTAAAGAAAAAATCTTAGATTTGGAGAGATTAAATTCCATACCTATAGCCATGGCAAAGTCACGCAGGATTTGTTTATACGTAAGAGCTTTTTTGACCATGGGGATTCCCTGCAGCATGGTATCATCAACAAATTGTTAATGAGTCAAGGCATGTCCATTGTCAGAAAGTTGAAGACCTTTAATCTTACCAGCTTCTTTTGCGTGCTTGATAGACCGACCAAGTCCTTCCATCATGAGGATGAAGAGAAAGGGAGAGAGTGGGTCTCCCTGCCTGAGGCCTCTTGAAGGAATAAAAGTCTCGGAGGGAGAACCATTAACCAAAATTGAAAAGCTGGAAGAAGTTATCAGGGCCATGACCCATCTAACACAGTTATGATCAAACCCAAAAGCAATAAGGACTTTCTTGATATAGGTCCAATTCAACTTATCATAAGCTTTGGCTATGTCCAATTGCATGATCATTCTAGCCTTCCTATTGCTAGTCAATGAGTGCACCACCTCATGCGCTTGAATGATGTTATTGCGAATTTGTTTGCCTTCCACATAACCTGATTGTTCCACAGAAACTAGTGTAAGAAGAAGAGGTTTGAGTCTATTGGCCACAACCTTGGATATTATCTTGTATACCACATTGCACAAAGTTATGGGTCTAAACCTGTCAGGAGTTTGAGCAATGTCCTATTTAGGGATCAAGGAGATAAAAGAGGTATTGAGAACCTTCAAAATAGTTCTCTTCAACCTAGAATCTTCCACTACATTCAGAATATCCTGTTCAACAATATTCCAGCAAGCTAAAAAGAAATCTACATTGAAACCATTAGGGCGTGGCGCTTTACCATTCTGCATTTCTTTGAGGACCTCACTAACCTCCTCTTTAGTCACTGGCCTATTAAGGTTGAAATTATCCTCTCTAGACACCAGCCTAGGTATATGTCTTGTTAAGTCCCTGATGAAATGCTCTCTATTTGAGATGGTTTCCTTTGCTATACCTCGAAAGTGTTGAACGCACACAACTTCTATTTCTTCATGGGAATTGAGAAGATTCCCTCCCTCATCCTTGAGCGAAGAGATCCTGTTATGAGCTCTATTCGCTATGGTGGATCTATGGAAAAATCTAGTGTTTCGCTCTCCTTCTTTTAGACATTGAACTCTAGATTTTTGTCTCCAAAATATTTCCTCTTGTTTACATAAATTCTCCTAGTCTTGATGATGTTTGGTGACTTGATCACTTCTGACTTTATCAAAGCCATCCGTGATAAGGGCTTGGTTGAGTTCCTACATTTTACCTTCAATAGATTTTTTTGCTTCAAAAATATTGCCAAATTCATTCTTGTTCCATTCTTTGAGCCTGAGCTTGATGTGCTTTAGTCTTTTGTGAAGAAGGAACATTCTTGTACCCTGAATATGCAAATCTTCTGACCACTAGTTTGCAATGTTGCTGATGAAATCTGGGTGGGAGAGCCAGATATTCTCAAATCTAAAAGGTCTATTCCTGGGGGTACCAATGCCCTAAACCTCCAGTTGAATCGGCCAGTGATCTAAGCCTCCAAAGAGGAGAACTCTCGCTATCATTTCCTTGTCAATGAGCATAAGGTCCTCTGAAATTATGAATTTGTCTAACTTTGAGGCTACTTGAGACTCTCCTCCTCTTTTATTGTTCCAAGTAAAGAGACCATTACTCGTATCAGTGTCCACTAGCTTCATATTATCTATAAAAGTTTGAAATGCTAAAGAGTCTTTGCTTAGAGTTTTGGTTCCCCCTTTTTCCTCCGAAAGTGAATTGATCATGTTGAAGTCCCCCCCATGATCCATGGTATTCCTACATGTCTGTCTCTGAGATCCACAAGAGAATCTAGAAACCTGAGTTTATCATCCATTCTTTGAGGGCCATAAACATTCGTGACCAGGTAGGTCTCCCTATCTCTCACAAGCTAAATAACCACTGATAAATCATTCCTAGATGCCTCAACATCTATTATGCTAATCTTTTGGGGGTTCCAAAGAGTGAGTATGCCTCT
Organism: Pinus taeda; assembly: GCA_000404065.3. NCBI lineage: Eukaryota > Viridiplantae > Streptophyta > Pinopsida > Pinales > Pinaceae > Pinus > Pinus taeda. The sequence continues at coordinate 81,230 of APFE030188714.1, forward strand.
TGCTCTATTCTCTGCTTTGACTTCTAGAAACTCAAATCGATTGAGCCATTTGCTATGTATTTCTTTTATTTTGAATGGAACATTTAGTTTCTTGGATGAAGATCATATCCGACGCTGCTTGTGTCATTCTATTACTAAGTAATCTTTGTTTTCTTTTATTACCTAGACCCCTGATATTCCAAGAAGTGAACTTCATTATTAAATATTTGTAAAGGAGTAGCTAGTTAGGTCTTTCATCTTACTTGAATCTTTCATTAGCTTTCCACATTCCATCAATAGCTCGCTCTACTTTTTCCTACCTCTTTTCTTTCCTGGATTTCTAGGTGCTAATCCTGGTGTGGATTTCATTGTTTTCACACCTTCGTTAGCCTGCCTTTCATTGTTTCTTTGCCTCTCTAGCCCTTTAGCCTGAGTTTTCCATATAAACAGTTGTTGTACTATGTTGAACTCTTCTTGAGGTAACAAGTCTACCCCTCCCATGGTTCCCTTTTTCAAGAACCCTTCTAGATCTAGGTGTTCTCTATCAAGAATCTCCTGTAGTTCGTGGTCCTCCATCTCCATCTCACTCTGGGTCATTTCCTAATCCATTTCTAGTTCTGCATCACTCATCATAGTTTCTTTCTGTTTATCAATATCTTGTGTTTGTTTACGTTCTTCTTCTTTCTCCTCCTACACTAAACTTCCTCCCATTGCCTGATCTACTTTTGTTATCGCTTCTTCTTCTTCGAGTACTTGGAACCTGTTCTGACTGGCCTGCTGCCCTTCTGTTTGATGTTGCTTTGGCCCCCTTTTGCCCCCTTTTCCTTTATGTACCACTTTGTGAAAGCTTTCAGTATCTTTCATTGTGTTAGCTTTACTCTTGTTCTCTATTTTACTGAGAGGGCAGTCTCTGAATAGGTGCCCATGCTCATGGCATCTGCGACATCTGAATGGAATATGTTCATAATCTACTGTTTGCACCCATTCTTTATCGAAAACTTCCAAGATTACCTCATCCGGTAGAGCTTCAGAGAGATCCATCTCCACACATATTCTTGCAAAGGAAGTGTATTTTCCCCTTCTGGTGGCCTCAGAAGCTTTGACAAAATGCCCTAATTTATTTCCTATGGCAAATAACGATTTTCGTTTGCTAGTAATCAAGAGGTAGAGAGTAGAGTCTTACCCATACCGGGACCGAAGCAAAAGTCTCACACTCCGGGACAAAATTCATAATCGCATATAGAGGCCTGCTGCTGCATAGAAGTACGGCCCTCCTTCAAACACTCTGTCTTTATCTTCAATATTTGTAAAGACCACAGTGAAGAATCCCTTTGACCCAAGATGTAGGTCTATGCTTCCTTTTAGTTTCCAGTGATATTTAATCCATGTCTGTAAAGCTTTTTCAATGGACCATAATCCCATGAATTTACAAATGATTGCATATGTCTGCATGTGGTCCCTGTGCGCCTGCAGAGCAGGATCATTTAAAACTACTCTGGGTGTGATCGCAGCTTTGGGTTTACATGGTCCATTTTGTGTTTTGTCTTTTGTTCCCTGTTCCTTGTCTTCTTCCTCATTTTCTTTTGTGCTATTATTTTCCCTTGATTTGGTACCATCTTGCTCCTCTTCAATGTTCCTTTTCCTTCCTTCTGAAGGACCTCTGTCATTTTCTATTGGTTTCTTACCTCTACTAGCTACAGCCTGCTTGTAGGAGGGAGTGGAGCTCCCTCCTTTGTGTCCTTCCATGGAGAACAACACCTGCAAAAGCTTGTAAACCCTAGCTATTCGCCTATGTCTTTAGTTCTCCAATTGCCGAAAATCTTTTCTATGTAAAACTTTTTTCAATGAGTCTTTCTTTTACAAAGGTGTCATTATCCTATTTAGTGATATGAATAGGATTTAACCATTAATATTAATATTTTTATGAATAATATTCATTAATAGGGTTATAAAGGGGTATAAAAAGCTGAATACAGATTAATTATTTTATTAATTAACCATATTATATTTTCTTGTTTTATAATATTACTTTATCAAAATAATTTTAAAATTCTTTATTTAAATTCCTTTACCTCTTTGGTCAATTCCTTTACTACTTTTATTCGCATTAACAATTCTTTTATATTTTTTAGTTTTATTTGTTAATTCCCTTATGTCCCTCTATAATTATATGTTAAAAAAAAATTTTAAATCCCCCCCTTTGGTTTAATAATTTGGATTTGAATAAGACCAAAACCATTAGGTATTAATATTTTATATTATTCACAAAAGGGTTTTAAAAATGCTTATAATAAGTTTTAAATTATTAGTTTTTATAATCATGCTTATTATAACTTCTAGTTTATAATATAAAATAATTTTAATTATTTAATTAAATCTAATTAATAGTTTAGCGGATTTGAATATGACAAACCATTAAATATTGAGATAGTTTAAGTATAAAATTCATCTAATGGGGTATAAAGGGCTTTAATAAGTTTTTTATTAATCAACTTATAAAACTTATTAGTTTATAATATCAAAAATAATTTTTAATTTCTTAAATTAGATTCCTTTACTCTTTTTGGTCAAAACCTTTTCTAATTTCTGCCCTTAGTCAAACTATCTGTTAACCCTAACGGCTAGTTAGGAGTCCTCTACATCTATTTATTACAATCCCTGGATCTGGTTCCTCATCTTGTCCTGAAGATGAACGACACCGACTGGTTCAAAACGCGTCGATGATAATTTTTCTTATGCGATTTTTACCGAAAGACGCTAGTACAAAAATTTAATGTTATTTTTAAATTCAAAATGAGCCTTTGCAAAATATTTAAATATATGACAGGGAGCTAAGAGTGCGATGATTTGATTCAGATATAACTTGGCAGATATTGTTAATAAAACTTGAGTTGGATAAGTTTTTTTTTATATATTTACACTTCAAACTTGTAAAAATCAATTTAACAGGAAGGAATTTTTGGTTTTGTATTTTATTAGATGATTTGCAATTTTGATTTATCCAATATGTTCTATTTTATTGTTGCATTAAAGAATTTGCAGTTTTGATTAATAATATGGTAAAGTTTATAATTTCAATACAGTGATATTTATAAAACAAACCTTGAATGCAGGTGTCTTAATGAAGAAAGTCAAAGACTATTACAGTTTACTTATTTAAATATTTGCATCTAAGTAAATTTTTAATTTGAAAGAATTTGTTCGGTAGCAGAACTCATAACAAGAATTTACTGTTTAGTATGAAATATAGTATATACCATACAATTTTGAATTTCAATTTAGTAATTTTAATTTAGTGATTTACTTTGTTTTTTAAGTTTTCGGTTGAAACTTGAACCTACAATCATGATGGCATTAACAACGTTAGTAGTTACAATAATATTGAACTTAATTAAATTATAAATTCTAGATATATTTTGAAATATTTTATTATTTATTTTAATTAATGTTAAATAACAGATTGTTAGTTATTTATTTTTATTATTATGTTTTTAAATTAAATTATTTTAAAATGTTTAAAAAAAAAAATTTTCAAATTTTATATTTATTATATTAGAAATTCAAAATATGAATTTTGTTTGTTTACATTTTACAAATTTAATTATATTTTTTAATATTTAATATCTTTTAAGTTTTTAACAATTTTAAATTCCTAGTAAGTTTTTCTTCTAATCCTTTTTGTTTTTGATGTAAATTTTCAATATTGATACCATGGATAGAGGGTTGAGTAGTCAACGTGGGGAAAGCAGGATGTGACCCCACTATCTCCACAAGCCCCACAAGCTGAAGAACAAATGCAGAGTCAACGATAGCTACCCACATTCAATCAAGCAACATTTCCAAGAAGCCCTTAGTGAAGTTCATGAAAAAATATAACACAAAACAAGGCAAAAAATAGTGGCAGTTGTGAGAAATGGCAATGTACTTTGTGTGATCACGTATTTAAGGGTAGCTATACAAGAGTATGGCATCATCTTTTGGGCGTACCTTAGTTAGGAGTGAAGGGTTGCACTTGTAGCATTGAACAAAGAATAGAAATGACTAAGTTTCACATGAAAGCTAATGGAAACAACGAATGTGATAGTAGCACAATATCTTCTAATAAGAGAGGTAGACATGAAAATTTATCTCAATATATGAATGAACAAAGTCAAATTCAAATTGAGCCTACTCAAAGGCGTTCTAGTACTAGGAGGACCAATGTAAGTGAATCCACTCAAAAAATGTACAATGTCTTGCATAGGGATGAAGCAAATGATGCCATAGCAGAATTTTTTATGGCAAATAGAATTCCATTTAATGCCACTCGTTCACCATACTATAAAAAAATGGTGAGAAAAATCATAGTTGCAGGGATATGCACCCCTAGGTTACAACAAAATGAGGACTTCATTGTTAGATAGAGGGGTGGCAAGAATACATGGACTTATGGAGGACCTCAAACAATCTTGGGTTCAATCATGTTGTTCAATTTTAATGGATGGTTAGACAGATATTCAACAAAGACCTTTGTTGAATGTTATTGTTACATCACCAGTAGGGCCTTATTTTTTAAAAGTAATTATTTGTAGTGGAAAAACTAAAGATGCTACTTTCATGTTTGAAATGATGAAGGATGCAATTAATGAGGTTGGTCCTTTAAATGTGGTACATGTCATCACAAATGCAACACCTGTTTGTAGAGCAACGAGATTGATGATCAAAAGTCGATATCGACATATCTTTTGGACTCCTTGTTGTGTACATGCCTTTAACAATCTCTTAAAAGACATTGGTAAAATACAATGGATTGCAAAAATCATTTCAGATGCGAGGGAGGCACAAATGTTCATCTGCAACCACAATGCTTCCCTGGCAATTTACAGGATGTATTCAAAGAATAATTTTTAAAACCTGCAGAAACAAAATATGCCACATACTTTATTTTGCTTGAGCGCATGGTTGAGGTCTATGCATCTTTACAAGCCATTGATGTTTCTTCAAAGTGGAATGCATCGACTAAGTCTAAGTCACCTCAAGCGAAGAAGGTAAAAGAAATGCTTCTTAATTGAGGATTGGTGGGTTGATTGTAGATATGTTGTCTCTTTCACAGCTCCAATTGTGGAGTTGATCAAGTATGATGATTCAGATTCTCTTGATCTTGGAGAAATATATGAATGTATTGATACCATGGTGGGCAAGGTAAAGCACATCATTCGCCAAAGAAACCTTCTTTGGAGTTTTTCCATGAAATCAACAAGTTGATTGAGAAAAGATGGATTAAAATCAATACCTCCCTTCACATGGCTGCATATGCCGTTAATCCAAAGTGGTATATGGAAAGACCAAATAGAATTCTTCCTATTGATGATGAAGAGGTAAAACAAGGGTTTCTTTATGCTATAACTAAGATGTATACTGTTGATGAAGCAAGTGTGATACAAGAGCAATTTATTGATTTTGGTACATTAAGCCCTCCTGCATTTACCCAAGATGCAAAGAGGGACATCAAACATTATGCTTAGAGGAAACCCCTTGGATGGTGGAGAAGGTATGGATGCCCAGTCCCCGAGCTCCGAAAGCTTGCTTCACATTTGCTATCTCAGGTTGCTAGTTCCTCAGCTACTAAAGGGAATTAGTCCACTTATAGCTTCATACACTCTGTTAAGAGGAATAGACTTACCTCTAAGAGAGCATAGAAAATTGTTTATGTGCATAGTAGTCTTCGACTTTGTTCAAGGAAGCTACCTAAATATTTAGAAGGACCTGCTGCACGATGGGATGTGAATGTTGAAGATGCTACCCAAATTGATGATGATGATGACAATCCTTTACCAAATGCAGGATTGGTTGGCATACTTTTAGATGACATTGTTGCATCTGATGATGATGATGATGTTGATCTAGTCCCTAGTGAGGCTCAAGCTTATATGGATCTCCTTGATGCTGAAGATCATACTCTATGATCATCTTAAGATTTATATTTTTGTTGTTGTATTTTGGCTCTTGGGCATTTTTAATTATGTACTACTTTAGGCTTTTGTGTTTTTTCTAGTATGAACATCAATATGATTTCGGTGGCTTTTAGTTTTGGTTTTAACTTTCTATGGTTGTCTCTTGAATCATTTAAAAATTCAATTTGGTATGGACAAATACAACAGTAAATGGAATGGTGCACCTGGGCTTGTCTCTAAAGACAAGCATGACAAAACCCAGGTGAGCAAATGTTGATATGAAGGCTGCCCAACTGCTGCACCAAAATTGATCTGCACTGCGAGAAACAACGTTGTCTGCTGGAACCAAAAGATTGGAATCATTGCTTCCCACAATTAGAAAATTATAAGACTTCAGCTACCGGATCCTCAGCCAAAACCCACTAAAACCTAGGAAGGATTTGGCCTAGTTCAAACTTTTGAAATTTGACCCCCAAGGAGCCCAGCCTCTGCTGCAACTGGTAAACTCGGCCTACCTGAGTGAAGCTAGAAAACCTCCCCAAAACTACCCCAAATCACTGGGATGATTCCCCCTATGAATTTCCTTCCTTCCCAACTGTGATTACAATGTTGTGGCTCTTTCCCTCAAGACACACGTGATGCCTAGATTTGCCCTCTGCGCTATCCTCCAAGGTTGGAATTCGAACTACATGTTTACTGCACTCACTTGCTCCAAAACTCCTCCCAAGTGCTGACCCAATGATGTCCTTCGAATCTCCTGGCTCCTCTGGCTAATGGCTGGCCCAAGGAAGCTCTACCCTCATCTGCATGTTGCCTATCTGCTAGCCCAGAAATACGCACTGTTGGATGATGACTGAATGGGTTGGCTGTGAATACTCCCTAGTGCTCCTCAAGATGCTATGAAATTGTCGTCCTAGGGTGGCACTCGCTTGAGAGATTCGTGGCTACACAGCCAGTTGACTCGGCTAAGCAACTCGAGCAAACAGTGAAGTGATTTTCAATATGCAAGAATGAATGCTCCCCCAAGTGAAGAGCTCTTCCTCCTTATGGCTTTGTGGGATTCCCTTTGCCTCATGTGGGCCCCTCCAATAGCTATACGGATTCCCTCCAAGGCAATTCGAATCGCCCAATACACTTTCCCACGTGGGTGGCCCCCACCTTCCACTAGCAAAATAATTTGGTCGTATTTCTTGTAAGTTCCTAAGTCGAAACTATTGGGGTCCTTTTCCTTAGCAAAATTGTGCAAAATTGTGTAGTGACAAAACCTGTTACAAATTCTTTTGGGAAGGGACATGATAGTCCTCCCCTCCCAAATGTTGCTTGCCCTCAAGCAACATCAGAGATGGGTGCTCCAGAATGTGCTCACTCTCCCAAGTGGCATCCTCATTTGACAAGTTCTTCCAACGAACCAAGAACTCCTTGATGGTCTTGCTCCTCAACTGCCTCTCTCGCCTCTCCAAAATGGCCTCAAGTTCCAAAACCAGGTCGCCCTCATCATCCAACGGGAGTAACTCTTTTGCTATTATCACCTATTTTCTCAGCACCTTTTTAAGGCATGAGGCATGGAATATGTTGTGAATCCTACTCCTCGAAGGAAGCTCCAACTCGTAGGCCACCTCCCCAACTCGCCAAACTACCCTGTATGGTCCATAAAAACGGGGTTGTAGCTTCTCAGTGCCCTTCTGCTTCAATGTGGACTATCTATACGGCTGTGACCTGAGGTACACCAAATCACCCTCCTCGAAATGTCTGTCGGTTCGATGTCAATCTGCGTACACCTTCTGCTGGTTCTGCACTGTCACTAAATTATCCTTGAGAACCTTGAGGATGTCTTGGCTCTCTTGGATCCAGTCTTTGGCCTTTGGAGCTCAGCTATCTCCAAAAACAACGTCAGCAAAAGATAATGCATCATAACCATACAAGGCATGGAAAGGAGTCATATCGTTGGACATGTGATGGGTGGTGTTGTAGCAATACTCACCCAAATGCAACCACCAAATCCAAGCCCTCTGTTGCCCAGTCACATAGTTCCTCAGGTACCCCTCCAGCCATTGATTAACTCGCTCGATCTGGCCATCTGTCTAGGGATGGTAACTTGTGTTAGGGGTGAGCTCAGTACCAACCAATCTGAAGAGCTCCAACCAGAAGCCCCCCATGAACCTGCTATCCCTGTCACTCACGATGTTCTTAGGAAGCTCGTGCAACCGGAAGATCTCCCTAAAGAATAGCTCTGCAACCTGTGAAGCCAAATATCTGGTAGGGATGGTGAAAAAGTGGGCATACTTGGTCAACCGATTGACCACTACATAAATACAGTCCTTGCCCTATACTGTGGGGAGCCTTGTGATGAAATCCATGGAGATACTCTCACATTTCCCCTCGGCGATGGGAAGCGGTTGTAATAATCCTGCCGAATGAATCATCTCCCCTTTGTTCCTCTAACATGCCTCACACTCTTGTACATGTTTCAGCACATCCCCCTTGAGGCCCTTCAATGTGAAACGCTCCCTGACTGCCACGTATGTTTTCCTGAACCCCTGGTGCCCTAACAATGGCGAATAATGTGCTGCCTGGAGCATTTTCTCCATCAACTGTGAGTTGGGAACCAGAAATATGTGCCCCTTGTAGTAGATGACCTCATCCATCACCCAGTAGCACTCCTCTGCATGGGTACCCTCCAAAATCTCGCATGCCCTCCTGTCCTTGGAATACTCCACTAATAACTGGGCCTTCCAATCATGGCAGATGCTCATGAGTGATAGGCCTACGGGTCTCCGGGATAGAGCATCAACCACCATGTTGTGTTTCCCCCGCACATACTCTATGTCAAAATCATAGGCCTGCACCTTGCTGACCCATCTTTATTGTCTGTCGTTGAGGCTCTGCTGCCCCATGAAGTGACGAAGACAGTTGTGATCAGTCTTCACCCGAAACCTGTTACCCACCAAATACTGTCGGAACTTGGCCAAGGCATGTATAATGGCCAGCGTCTTCTTGTCATATATAGAATATGACCTCTCGTGGGGTAAGAGCTTCTGACTCTCGAAAGCAATGGAGTGCCCATCCTGAGATAGTACTGCTCTGACTCCCTCTCGGGATGCATCACACTCCACGGTTAAGGGTTGGGAGAAGTCCGAAAATGCTCAAACTGGACAACTACTCATCACCTCCTTACGGCGGTCAAAAAATGCTTGTGCCCCATCTGTCCATGCGAAAGCCCCTCTCTTGGTCAAATCTGTGAGGGGAGTTGCCAAATGCGAAAATCCCTTGACAAACTTTTGGTAATATGTGCAGATGCCCAAGAAGCCCCTCAACATTGTCACATCTCTAGATACTGGCCAATCACGGATAGATCGTATCTTCTCCTCGTGGAACTTCACCCCATTTGCGCCAATGATATGCCCCAAGTAGAGCATCTCGGTCAGGCCAAACTCACACTTGGACAGCTTGGCATAGAACTGCTACTCCAAAATACGCAACACCTCCTCCAAGTGCTGGAGATGCTCCTCCCAAGTCCAGCTGTAAATCAAGATGTCATCAAAGAAAACCAACACAAACCTCCTCAACTGCCTCTGGAACACATGGTTCATACATGACTGAAAAGTAGTCTGGGCATTGGTCAACCCAAATGGCATGACCAGGAACTCGAAGCGCCCATAATGGCACCAAAAGTTGTCTTAGAGATGTCCTAATCCCTCACCCTAATCTGGTGGTACCCCGAACGTAGATCTATCTTAGATAAGGTTGCGGGGGAGCCCCCCCCCTTTCGCTCTCGCTCCCAATTCGCGCTCCAAGCAGGAGTGGCTCCAGAGCGCCTCGGGAGCACGCTCCCGAAATGCTCCCGAGTGCACTCCCTAAAAAAAAACCGCTCCATGCCTTTTCAAGAGTGTTTGGCCTTTTTTGCAAAAAAAAAATAAAAAATTATAGTAATGTTCCAAATGCAATTTTTTTTAAAGAAACAAATAAGTTTTGAGTGGGGCAGCTTAATGATCAAGCCTATGGCCCTAGTATTGATATCCGATTCATGGTAATGTTAACTTCTTAAAGTAAAAGTGACATTCTCCTTAATCTTCATTTTTATCCTTTTACTTAAATTTTTAAAATTACCATGAAATGACTTAGAATGTTTGAGAGGTTTTGACCTCATTGGATTTCATATGGAGAAAGTAGAATTTTAGATTTCATTCAAAATCTAGCAGACTTATCAGTGTTTCAAGATTTTAGGATTGGGGTATTGCAATGTTTCCATTGAATTTTGTCATGTATTAGGGTATGGAACTCGTATTTATTCAAGAGCACCAATCCCTCTATGTACCCTGATGTTAGTGACATTGGTTGTCGAACTCATCTATCATGACCCTCCTAAAAATATACACATCACTCAAACAAAATCTTAACTTGACATGCTATGCTTTTTCTATCTTATGTTAATGCTTAGAGGGTGATATTAATGACAAAGATCCCCATACAGATACAAAGGTAATGACAAAGATACCTCTGGATATTAATGCTTAGAGGGTGATATTAATGACAAAGATCCTGATTTTCCAACAAGACTAAAAAATTAGACATTTCTCGTGGTGGCAAGAGGCCCAAGCATAAGCAATGGATAATAGATTTATCTGTCTTTTCTAGTTTCTAGTAGTTTTTATAACTATTGACTCTTTCATATTTATTATGATATTTTTTTAAACAATATATGAAAATTTAAGTTTGAAGTTGGCAATTATAACTCATTAGTAATGAATTATGAATATGATGCTTCATGAAAGTTGAAAGTTGTTTCATTTCATTTCATATAACATTTCATTTCATGTTAGATATTATTTGATGTAATGGTTACACTTAGCTTACAAGTACAACTTTGGTGATCAATGATGATAAATGTCATATATTGAATTTTGAAAGCTTGAAACTTTAAGATTGATAAATCATGAGACTCAATATGTTGTATGTTACTATGTTACTAACTTGTGGACGTGGTTGATGAAGATTATAACTTCTAGATGATTGTTGTTATATGGTTCAATCTATGTTTTTTTTATGTTTCTTATATCTAATTCATCATTCTACATGTTTTTGTTAACATATATGTATCAAAATATAAAAAATATAAAAATATATATATGTTATATAAAAAACGCTCCGGGATTCGCTCCCATCCGGGACCTACTGAAAATGTCGCTCTCGCACCCGTTTTCGCTCTCACTCCCCGCTTTCGCTCCCACTCCCAAGTAACACTGATCTTAGAGAAGTACTTGGCTCCTCTAAGCTCATCCATCAAATCATTGATGCAGGGGATGGGTTATTGGTTCTTCAGTGTCTTCCTGTTGAGGGTGCGGTAGTGAATGCACATGCACAAGGTTCCATCGTTCTTCTTAACCAACACTACTGAAGAAGCAAAAGCACTGGAACTCGACCTGATATGGCCCAATGCCAATAGCTCCTCGATGGTCCTCCCAATCTCGTCCTTATAGGCCTTAGGACGTCTATAAGGGGTAGTGATCACTGCCTACACACCCGGCTCCAACTCGATGGTTTGCTCGAATCCCCTATTTGGTGGCTGCCTTGGTGGGATGTCTCCAAATACTACTGAGTACCTGTCCAACAAGGCCTGTATGTCTGGAAGTGGTGGCTAGGCCTACCTCTGTTGATTGGAGGTAGCATCAGATGTGCTCTAGCCATAAAAATTGGTGGAGAAGCTAAGGCACATGAGATCTCCAATACCCAGAAAGGGTTTGGGCAGATTCTAAACAATTTGGAAGATATTAAAATAATTAATATTTTTAATGGACTTCCTAAGTCTAAACTTAGGGAAATAAAATATTAATGTGTATTAATATAAAATTGTGTTAAAATGGTCCAAAAGTCATGGATCAAGCCAAATCTAATCTTAGTCATTGATTAGGGACTTAATCTCGGCTGTTGATTTGTCAACGAGAAAAGAATAAGAGAAGGCTTGAGGGTCACTTGGAGAAGATACTGAGGGAGACTAGTGAGTTCAATTTCTGGAGCGGGGTTAGCTGAGAAATTGAACCAGCGGTCTGGTGAGCAGTCAGGAGGCAGCAAGTATAGAGCAGAGAGATGGGATTAGCCACTCGAGATCAGCGCTAAGGCAGGAGAGGCAGACGCAGGGCTTTTCAGGTGGACGCAGAGGCAACAGAAGACTACATAGTCACTTACTGGGCCTGCGTGAGTGACGCAAAGAGGCCCAGGGCTGACACAGTCAAGTAGGGGCTGACGTTGAGGGTTTGAGAGCTACGTAGAGGTCAGTCGGGCTAATGCTGGGATTGGGAGAAGTGCTGGAGAATTATTTCTCTCTGTGGGTAAGCCAGTTTGGCACCCTGTTGTACAGAAAAAATTGTTGAATAATAAAATCCTCCCTTGTTGCACCAGTTTTCCCACATTGGATTTTTCCGGGGACTACTTTCCAAAATATCTGTGTCAATGTGTTAATGCTTGTGCATATGTTTGTTTCTATATTATGGTGTGATATCTGCAGCAGTATTTATTTTAATGGTCATTGAAGTAATTTCATAAATAACTTATTGTGGAATAAGTAGGAAAAATAAATCAGTTGCTGCAGTGATAGAATTGTCACATGGTATCAGCGCAAGTAATCAGAGACAGAAAGGGAAAAGCGGTTATGGGTCGAGACCACGATGCAAAGGCATCCACGTCAAGGGACACACAGATTTTCAAAGGATTGCACAAGAGAAAGAGATTTCGGTTTCTTTATGTTGGCTTCCACGCTGGAAGAAGTGGCATGTATGACTAATGTTGCATCATCAGAAGTATGGTATATAGACAGTGGAGCTTCGTGGCATATGATGAGAATCAGGGAGTATTTCTCAGAATATCGAGAAGAGAAGATGAACTTTCAGATCACCATAAGGAACAAGGCAAAGTGTACTCTAGTAGGGAAGGGTACCATAGTTTTTCAAACAGAATCGGGAGAATGGTTTCGTGCTACAAATGTACTGCATGTACTAGGATTGGGGATGAACTTGCTTTCCGTGTCGCAACTACAAGGCAAGGGCTATGACGTCTACTTCATTAAGGAGAAGGTATACAATAAACACCCGAGCTAGAAAAAGAAAGTGCAGATCGGGATCAAAAGTAATCAGTTGTATAGATTGCAACTAGAATCACAAACGACATTAATAGGTAGTCATGGAGACAAGGACTTGAACGAACTATGGCACATAAGAATGGGTCACTTGCACCATGGAGCTCTGAGAATTCTCAAGAGCACTGTAACAGGAGTGCCAGATCTGAGTACAGAACGAGATGATGTATGCAGGGGATGTGTTCTAGGAAAGTATGCCAAGGCAACATTTCCTAGGAGCAAACACAGGGCCAAGAGTGTACTAGGATTGATACACTCTGATTTCTGTGGACCTATGTCCATCAAAGCTCTCAGTGGTGCCAAGTATTTCCTTACCTTCATTGATGACCACTCAAGGAAAACTTTATTTATTTTCTGAAAACCAAGGATGAGGTTTTCTGTCGATTCAAGGCTTTAGTAGAGAATCTGACAGGGAAGAAAATAAAAGTTTTGCGCTCAGATAATGGTAGAGAATATGTCGATAAGGACTTTACTGATTTTTGCGCTAAGGAGGGCATTAAAAGAGAGTGGACAGCTCCATATAATCCGGAGCAGAATAGGGTAGCAGAAAGAAAGAACGGAACTATTGTAGAAGCAACTAGGGACATGATGTATGATCAGGATATGCCAAAATTCTTGTGGGCAGAAGCATGCAACACAATAGTCTACGTTCAGAACAGGACTCCTCATTAGTTAGTGGGCAAGATTACTCCAGAGAAAGTCTTCACAGGGAAGACACTTGAAGTTAGTCATTTCAGGATATTTGGGAGTCTAGCATATTGCTGCATACCTGAAGAAAAGAGGAAGAAGTTGGATCAGACTGCGGAAAAGGGATATCTAGTAGGATATAGCGAGAACGCTAAGGCATACAGAATCTATCTTCTAGGGAGTAAGAAGGTAGTAGGATGACGGGATGTAAAGTTCATGGAGGACAGGGCTTTCAGAAGATCTCGCAAGATGCCTTCCGAGGAGCAGTCGAAAGAGGAGTCGTTGGTTAAGCCTCTTCAACCAACAAAAGTAAAGAATTCTTCCCCAGGACAGGAAGATTCTCAAGATGAGGAGGAGCGAACAGAAGCACCTGCTAGTAGAGGAAGAACTAGCAGGGAACTTCGTCAGATTCTGCAAGATGCAGAGGACTTCATCGGTGTGCCAAGTAACAATAAGAGCGAGCGAAAGCAGCCAGATAGATATCAGGCATTAGTAGCTCAAGATGGACAGCCTGCCAGTTTCAAGGAGGTAGCTCAACATCAGGTTTGGCTAGATGCGATGGTAGAGGAATACAACTCCATAATGGTAAATGATGTCTGAGATGTGGTGCCAAGACCTCAAGACAAATCAATGATAGGTTCAAGATGGATCTACAAGATCAAATACACTGCAGACGACAGTGTTGAGAAATACAAGGCCAGGTTTGTGGCTAAGGGGTATGCTCAAAAGGAAAGGATTGGCTATGAGGAGACCTTCGCCCTAATAGCCAGGTACACATCTATTAAGACCGTGATATCTCTTGCAGCCCAGATGGGATGGGAGTTCCATCAAATGGATGTCAAAACAACATTTCTGAACAGGGTAATAGAAGAGGAGGTATACATTGAACAACCAGAGGGCTTTGAAACTCATGAGAAGAAGTCTCATGTATACAGATTGAAGAAAGCCTTGTATGGGCTGAAACAGGCACCGAGAGCATGGTATGGTCGAATAGATGGCTACTTGCAGAAGATGGGGTTTGTCAAGAGTGACGCAAATCTGAATCTCTACTAACGCAAATCTGAATCTCTACTATCTGGTTGTAGAAAACGAGCCGCTAATCTTAGTATTGTATGTGGATGATCTCTTTTTGATAGGATCATCCGGACTCATTGGGGACTGCAAGAAGAATCTAGCCATAGAATTCGATATGAAGGATTTGGAACAAATGCACTACTTCCTAGGGTTGGAAGTTTGGCAGCATAAGGGAGAAATGTTCCTTGGGCAAGGGAGGTATGCTACAGAAATCTTGAAAAGATTCGGGATGGAAGACTGTAGACCTATGGCTACGCCAATGATCACCAACTGGAAGAAGATTGATGCATCTGAAGACAAGGATGTCGATCCCACCCTATAGAGGCAGCTCATAGGGTCCCTAATGTATTTGGTCAATAACAGGCTAGACATTTGCTACTCTATCAACACCCTCAGTCAGTTCATGGTGGAACCAAAGAGGGCGCATTGGGCAGTAGCCAAACATGTTCTCAAGTATTTACAGGGAACAGTCGATTATGGACTCGTGTACACCAAGAGTAAGGATATCAAATTGAGTGGATTTACTGATGCAGATTGGACAGAAAGTTCAGTGGATCGGAAAAGTACCTTTGGGTACTGTTTCAACACTAAATCAGGAATGACCTCCTAGTGCAGTAGGAAATAGAAGTCCATGGCTCTGAGCTCATCTGAGGTAGAATATATGGCGACAAGCACAACTTCGTGTGAGGCCATATGGCTTAAAAGACTGCTTATGAACCTATTCAGAAGGAATATGGAGGTGACTAGGATCATGTGTGATAATCATAGTTGCATCAAGCTCTCTGAGAATCCAGTGTCTCATGATAGGTCGAAGCATATTGATATCCGGTGTCACTTTGTCAGGGACTGTGTCCAACAAGGAGCTGTACAGTTGAGCTACACTCCTACAGGAGAACAGGTGGCGGACATCCTCACCAAGGCCCTTGGAAGGACAAAATTTGACTACTTCAGGGAAAAGATGGGGATGGTAAAGAACCTATTTCAATAGCAGAAATGGGAGTGATAAATGCAAGGATGCAGAGGGAGTTGCAATGTGGATGCAGTGTTGAGAGAAAGGACCAACAACGACACGGATGCAGAGGGAGTTATCATATAGATGCAGTGGTGGCAGTGGCAGAGCCATGGGCAGCAGTACAGGATGCAGTAGTGTAGAGGATGTTGGGCAGGGAGGCTTAGCATCAGCACAGGGACTGATGCCGAATGATCAGGGTGATACTCAGTGAGGAGTATTACTAGAGCACACTCCTCACTAAGAGGGAGTGTTGATTTTGGGTAGCATCGAATGTGCTCTAACCACGAAAATTTGTGGAGAGGCTAAGGCACATGAGATCTCCAATACCCATAAAGGGTTTGAGCAAATTTTAAACAATTTTGGAGATATTAAAATAATTAATATTTTTAATGGACTCCCTAAGTCTAAACTTAGGGAAAATAAAATATTAATGTGTATTAATATAAAACTGTGTTAGAATGGTCCAAAAGTCATGGATCAAACCAGATCTAATCTTAGCTGTTGATTAGGGACTTAATCTCAACCGTTGATTTGTCAACAAGAAAAGTATAAGAGGAGGCTTGAGGAACACTTGGAGAAGATACTGAGGGAGACCTGTCAGTGCAATTTCTGGAGCAGGGTTTGCTGAAAAATTGAACTAGTGGTCCGGTGAGCAGTCAGAGGCAGCAAGTACGGAGCAGAGAGGTGGGATCAGCCATTGGAGATCAGCATTGAGGTAGGAGAGGCAGATGCAGAGGCAACAGAAGACTGCATAGTCACTTGTTGGGCCTGCGTGAGTGACGCAGAGAGACCCAAGGCTGATGCAGTCAAGCAGGCGCTGACGCAGAGGGTTTGAGAGCTACGTAGAGGTCAATCGGGCTAACGCTGTGATTGGGAGAAGTGCTGTAGAATTATTTCTCTCTGTGGATAAGCCAGTTTGGCACCCTGTTGTACAGAAAAATTGCTGAATAATAAAATCTACCTTTGTTGCACCGATTTTCCCACATTGGGTTTTTCCGGGGACTAATGTCCAAAATATCTGTGTCAATGTGTTAATGTTTGTGCATATATTTGTTTTTGTATTACGGTGTGATATCTGCAGTAGTATTTATTTTAATGTTTATTGACATAATTTCATACATAACTTATTGTGGAATAAGTAGGAAAAATAAATCAGTTGCTGCGTGATAGAATTTTCACAGCCCCCCAACCTCTTAAACCCTCAACTCCATTGCCCATGCTATGTCCCCATGTCGCAGATCTGCCTCCATCCTATGCATTGAGATTGTCTATGGTGGGTATGAATGCATGTCTTTAAGGACCACTGGGTTGCCATATAGGTCGGTGAACTCCATCTCTAGTTTCTTCCAATCAGTAGTAACTCGCCCAAGGGAGTATAGCCACTGGACACCCATCACCATGTTGGTGTCTGGCACATTGACCATAAAGAAATGGTCCGTCATAAAGTAGTTCCCCGTAACTACTGTCAAAGCGGGCAGATACCGAGTGCACTGCATGGTACGGTCACCTCGTACTAAGATTGAAAAGCCCTCAAACTCGGTCGTGGTGAGGCCCCGCCTCTGAACCAACTGGGCATGTATGAAGTTGTGGGTAGCCCCAATGTCAACTAAGACCGACACTCATTGCCCCTGTATAGTGCCTTAGATCCTCAATGTCAAAAATTTGGGGACCCCGCATAAAGAAGGAAGGACTCCCCCAGACGGGGCAAAGGATGCCCCTCCCTATGGAGGTGGTGGTGGTGGTCTCCTCTCTGTCGGACTCTCACCGTCTCCCATACCACACTCCTGCTCCACCTTATCCTCCTGGTCACTATCTTAAAAGACCTCAATGTAATGTGCTTGCCAGCAATGCACTAGTGGCCTGGTGCCCAGGGCTCCCGACAAGTAAAGCATAACTTCCTCCTCTTGAGGTCCTTTTGTGTCTCATCATCCAGTTGCCCCTGTCCCTAGGTGGTTCTCTGAGGTGGGGGTGTAGTGTCATGCCCTTTCTGGGGAAAAGGGGTCCGTGCAGGAAAGGATACTCGTGTCTTGGGGATGGCCCCATGCAAATCTCTAGTGCACATTACTGCTTCCTACAGCGTGGAGGGTCTACGTGAATTCACCAATCCATGCAGGGGCTCAAGTAAGCCCTCTATGAAGGTGTATACCCTTCGAGCATCTGATAGGTCCGACACCATCACTAAAACTCTCAGAAACTCTAAGATGTACTGCTCTGGGTTGCTTGTTTAATGAAGTTGGGTTAGCTCCTTGAAATGATCCTCCAGATCCCTCTGGTCAAAGCGTTCCACCACCCTCCTGGTGAAATCCTCATATGAAGCCACATTGGCATGCCCCAAGGTAGCCAAGCCATGGAACCACTAGTCATGGGCTTCCCCCTCCATGTGCAGCGTGTCCATCTTGATGACCTCCAGCTCTGTCATCCAGTTAAGCTAGAAATATGTGTCCATCTTCTCAACCTAGGCCCGAGCAGTGCACTTGGAAGTGCCATCAAATGTAGGGAAGTACATCCTCCCTATTGTCCTCTGCAACTCATAGCTCTGTGTGCCCTGTCCTCCATAACCCTTGCTCTTCTCATTTTGCACAGTAGTCTATGAAAGAGAGTGCTTCCCTGAAGTCTGCACCCACGGACTGCCATTCTCTAAAGTGTCCTCCCCAATGTGGAAAAAGTCGAAGTCGGGATTAAATCGGCAAGGGTCCAAAAGTTGAAAAAGTCGTTAAAGTTGGGAGTTTTTTGAAAAAGTCGGCAAAATTAAAAAAAATACAAAAATATTCATTTTTTAAAAAATCCAGACTTTTTCAATAAAATCCCGATTTTTTTCAATAAAATCCCGATTTTTTCAAACAAAAAAAAAATCATTAAAAAAATACCACGATTTTTTGGAAAAAGTCCCGATTTAATCCCGACTTTTTCGATTTAATCCCGACTTTTTCGACTGGGAAAAAATCGGCAAAAAATCGGCCAATTTAATCGGCCATCCAAAAAGATCGAAAAATCGGGATTTAATCCCGATTTTTTCCCGACTTTTTCCACACTGGTCCTCCCCTCTATGAAGGGTTTTTAGTCCCTATTGGTTCAACTTGTGCCACAAGCACGAAAGAGGGCAGTGTGGCTCGAGTTGGCCCACTCACTGATGGAGGTTGTGCTGCAAGTGAAGGGTGATAAAATTGTTGAGAGGCCCCAGAAGTTTCCCCAAATAAGAATCCCCTAGGGGTGGTTCTCTTTCAGTTCTACATTTTAGTCTCCTCTAGCATCTCCTTCTGCCCCTTTGCTAGATCATTCAAAGCCTTCAAGAGGATGTCAAAAGCCATCTCCTCCCTACTCTTGGGCTCTCCCATATCTTCCTTCACTACTACTGCCTTCCCTCTATCCTCCGTGTCTGGAGTGATCTCCAGTTCTCTTTCTCTGCTTCGGTACCTTTGCCTCTTGTATGTAATATTTTGCTCGTCCCCTTCTCTCATAGGAGAAACTCCCCACAGTTGAGCCAAGACCTAGGCTTTGATACCATTGTAGTGTTCCTAAATAGGGAATTAAGTGATAAACAAAGCAAACAAACAATCCAACAATGAGAAAAACGAAATACACATCAGGTACCCATGAAAACGCTGGAAATAGAGAATTGTTGAGCCATTTTATTAAATCTTCAAGGGAAAATACAACGGTAAATGGAATGTTGTGACAAAACCCGGGTGAACAAATGTTGATATGAATGTTGCCCAACTGCTGCACCAAAATTGAATTACGTTGCCCAAAAACTACGCTGTCTGTTGAACCAAAAGGCTGGAAGCACTGGATCCCGTGCTCAGAAAATTATAAGACTTCAGCTCCCGGATCCTCAACCAAAACCCAGGAAGGGTTTGGCCTAGTTCAGACTTTTGAAATTCGACCCCCAAGGAGCCCGACCTCTGCTGCAACTGGTAAACTTGGCCTGCCTAAGTGAAGATGGAAAAACTCCCAAAAACTACCCCAAATCACTGGGATGGGTCTCCCTACGAATTTCCTTCCTTCCCAAGTGTGATTCCGGTGTTTTGGCTCTTTCCCTCAAGACCCATGTGATGCCCAGACTAGCCCTCTGCACTGTCCTCTGAGGTTGGAATTCGAACTGCCTGTTTGCTGCACTCACTTGCTCCAAAACTCCTCCCAAGTGTTGACCCAATGATGTCCTTCGAATCTCCTGGTTCCTCCGGCTAATGGCTCGCCCAAGGAAGCTCTATCCTCATTTGTGTGCTCCCTGTTTGCTGGCCCAGAAATACACACTACTGGATGATGATTGAATGGGTTGGCTGTGAATACTCCCTAGTGCTTCTCAAGATGCTATGAAACTGCCATCCTAGGGTGGCACTTACAGTCACCCGAAGGTAAGGTTGAATCTCCTGCTTGAGAGATTTGTGGCTGAAGAACCAATTGACTCGGCTAAGCCACTCGAGCAAACAGTCAAGTGATTTTCGATATGCAAGAATGAATGCTCCCCCAAGTGAGGAGCTCTTCCTCTTATGAGTTCGTGTTGAAGTTTCTAATTTTCTTTAGTTAGAAACCCTTCATGCACTTTTTCTGATTTATTCTTACCTACTTGTTATTTTTCTTTAACAAGTTATTTACAAAGTAAATACTGAAAATAAACACCAGTGCATGCTCAACATATTACAAATCAGCAACTAAAAGAAACAAGAACAAACACACCACATGACACCATTATTATTGGACCAATGTCCCCGGAAAAACCCAATGCGGGAAATCGGTGCAGTTATCTGAGGGTTTTCTTATTAAGCAATATCAGAGTACAATCTGGGTGCCGAAACTGGCCTACCCAAAAGAGAATTTCCTTAGCAGTTATACCTCACAGTTTGAGAGAAATCTCCTAGGTGAAACTCCGGAAAATCCTTCCAGCAGCTCCTCAGCAACCCCAGCGTCTGCCCAAACTGGACTATGTCAACCTCTCTTTGTCTCACGCTGGCCTTGCATCAGCCCCAAGAGGCCCTATGTCAGCTCTGGGAGCCTTTGCGTTAGTTGTGCTAGCCCCTCTGGTGCTCTGCGCAGCACTTGGCTGCCTCTGCATGGCCCTGCGTGAACCCTTGTTGGCTTTGTGTCACCCTCCTTGGCTGCTGCGCTGCTCTCCCAGCACAATCTCTGCCTTCTCTATTTCTCTATACTCAATGCCCCTCAGTTGCTCTCCCGATCACTGATTCTATCTCTCTTAGCAAGCCCCACTCTAGAGAATAGAATGACTGATCATCTGGTGTATTCTCCAAATGACTCTCAAGCCTCCTCTTACACTTTTCCTGTTGACATCTCAATGGCCGAGATTAAGTCCCTAATCAATGACTAAGATTAGATCTCGCTTGATCCATGTCTTTTGGACCTACTCTAACACAAATTCATATTAATACACATTAATATTTTATTTTCCCTAAGTTTAGACTTAGGCACTCTATTAAAAATATTAATTATTTTAATATCTCCTGATCTGTTTAGAATCTGCCCAAACGATTTTTGAGTATTGGAGATCTCATGTACCCCAACCTCTCCACCAAATTTCGTGGCTGGAGCACATCTGATGCTACCCCAAATCAACAGTTCGTGGGCCTCCCTTTGCCTCATGTGGGCCCCTCCAACAAAGATACAAATTCCCTCCAAGGCGATTTGAATTTTCCAACACGCTTTCCCACGTGGGTGGCCCCCACCTTCCACTAGAAAAATAATATGGTCGTATTTCTCCTAAATTCCTAAGTCGAAACTGTTGGGGTCCTTTTCCCTAGCAAAATTGTGCAAAATTGTGTAGAGACAAAACCTATTACAAATTCTTTTTGGAAGGGACATGAAAAAAATGTACAACCAAAATAAAATTTACAAAAACCAATAGGATTCAAGATAATGATGTCAACCGTGGATGATTCACCATTTTTGGAGTAGAAAAGTAAAAATATTAAAAAATAATAAAATAAGAAAACTATTTTTTCAACTCGTATTTTCAAATTATCTCCCTGATGTTTTACTCAAATTTCAAGCGGGAGTACTCATTGGATGCAAAATTTAGCTCCTCATCCAAAGAGTACCCATGATGCATACATTCGATGGACCCTGCTACACGAAAAATGAAAAATACATGAAAAAGCGTGATTGCAATCACATTTTTCATGTATTTCTCATTTGTCGTGTAGGAGAAGTCCATCGAAAGTATGCAACATGGGTACTCCTTGGATGAGTAATCAAATTCTTCATCCAACAAGTGTTCTCGCTCGAAATTTGAGTAAACCCAGAGGGAGATAAGTTGAAAATACGTGTTGAAAAAATAGTTTTTTTCCTTTTTCCCTCTAAAATTTGATGATGTGATCTAATCTTATTTTATTATTTCCACTATTATTTTATAATTTCCTTCGGAGGCCCATTTTGGACCTCAAAATTCCGCTCATGACATGGATTTCACTGTCTGTGTGTGCCATTGCCATGACTATCTCTATGATAGCCCACGTAACAATGTTTAAATTCAATTTTTCATCATTGGTTCCATTTTGAGGTTGATTTAGTAGTTTTAAAATGTTCAAAATTAATAACTACTTCAATTCTATTATTCAATCTTATTTAGTGCTTAATAATTAAAAAACTTGGTAGGAAAAGAAATCACACTTTCTAGTAATTGTCGCTTTAGATAGTTTTTAGCCTTATCTAGCACTTAAGTCTAAACATTACAACATTCACTTCATGATTGCCATCACACATTGACTGATTTGACCACTTAATTTCTCAACACATTAGGGAAATATCTAGGAAAGGAATGAACTCTTTGGTTTACCAACTTAAGACTTGCAATCATTTTCCTCTAAACTATTTAATTTTCATCAACATAGTTGAGCATTTGCTTCACATTTTGTTGGTTTTTGTTATCACTTCTTTTTCATAAAGGGAAGGATCTAAAGAACCTCCTACAACTAAGCATGTTTTTTTCCTTGCACTAATACGCGATCATAGTTTTAAAAACTAGCGGGAATGAACCGAAAACCAGTCAAACCCACCGCTTTGTTAGGTAATCGGGTCGAACCGGGCAAAAAATCCGATTTAAGTGCTGACTTTGCCAAAAAATCACAAAAACCGATCAAACCAACTGGTTTATGACAAAACCAACCAGTTCATTGCCAAGGCCACAACTAAGTGACAGACACAGAGTCTTTTTGGAAACTCCCTGGGGGTTTTGGAGGGAATGTAAAGGTTGTTTCCCTCCAAAAACACCCTCTCCGAACCTTTAAAAGGAGCTCATCCCCCTCATTTGCCTCACATATCTCATTTGGAGTTTTTGTGAGTTTCATTGGGAGCTTAGAGAGTTGAATTTTTGCTGGAGTAGTAGAACACCAGAGAGTTTGAGCTAAGTAGTAGCCACCATGCCTCCAAATGCCAAGGACACTGCATGGATTCATCGTGATATGATTAAATGGCAAAATGATCTGCAAATACTGCCAAAAATCTATTTAAGGAGGGGTTATTAACAGGTTCAAGCAACACTTGGTTGGGATAGGAGGCCACGTAAAGCCATGTGGAGCACCAAATGAAGTAATAGGGCATATTAGGGCAGAATACCTTCAGAAGTTTGAGACTCAAGTTACTGAACCAGCAGAGAAGTTTGTGACTCAAGCAGTTGCAAAGCTTGAGAGTCGAGACTCAACCAAGTTTGATCATGATTAAAAGTTTCAAGTGATAATATTGATTACTAATATCATATATGTAGACTTGTAGTAGGTCTGTGGCCCCATAACTTGTAGGCTTTGTTTTTGGACCCTAGAGGCCATTTAGAGCCTCATTGGTTATATATTTCATTGCTGATATGTATTGCATTTGGTGCATGTTGACGATGTTGGACCCGCCAACATGTCAAGGGATCTCCCCGGTAAGAAGTCCCAACTAGAACTCATATCGTTTGGAGTAGGAGTCCCAACAATGGGTAGTAAAGTAGTGCCTTGACCACGATAGCACGCAGAGGTAAGTATGATAACTTTGTCAAAAGCGTGTGACCTTGTAGCGAGTCAAGTGAGATGCATGGGGGTTCTAACACATAGAAGGGAAAAGGAAGTATGTCCCTTAAAAGCCTGTAATAGTATGCAACCTGAAAGGAACACACAAGTGGAATGACATCACAAGTTGGAAGTGGAATAGTCCACAATACAAAGTGACGGGTTAATACAACAACACTTCTTCAACAAGATTCATACAATTGCATACAAAATAGTTTATACACAAATGCGTAAGTTAAATAACATACATTGCCAACGTAACCATAATAGCCAAACTACAATAACAACATATGCATGAAAACGTGTTGGCTCAGTTATATTATTAAGTGAAAGTTTCATCCATACATACAGCATTGACAACCACTAGCCCCAATAGTGGAACATTACAGTCAACACTGATTGCTCCTCCAAAGGGATGTACTCGCTTACGTTGTGGAGAAGCCAACGCTCATCACAATACTCTCTAAGCCTTCTCTAAGCAATGCCTAGCCAAAAGCTTGGCTCCCAAAAAGCTTGTTCTATGAGTTATGAGGTTCTATTTATAACAAAGGGTGGGGTGACCCTTGACACTCCCTTTGTGACCCTTCGACTACCCTCATGACTCTTCAACTTCTTTACAAATAACCCTTTACATTACATAGTGACTATTCACTTTCCACTAATGACACTTGGAATTTCACTTACAACATATTTACAAATAATATACATTTTCCACATGTACCCATGTGAGACAAAACAAGCTAGAGACAGCCTAACAAGACACAACACTATGACTCCGAAGTTTGGGGCAAGACCAACTCGGCAGCCTCCACTTGATAATTCTTGGTCACGTACTAATGCCAAGCTTGGTACTATGCTATGATGTCCCCAAACTGCTTGATGGTGTTTCCTAATAGCTAACTCTTGCCTCCATAGCTTCTGGGTATATGGTCTTGGAACCTGTGTCCATCTCGCCCTGAAGCATGTGCAACATGGTGTAGACCATGACTGGACCACCAATGTGCTTCTACATGCTTGGTGCGCTCAGCACCAAGTCATCCCTAGTGACCTCT
This sequence comes from Pinus taeda, assembly GCA_000404065.3. Classification (NCBI taxonomy): domain Eukaryota; kingdom Viridiplantae; phylum Streptophyta; class Pinopsida; order Pinales; family Pinaceae; genus Pinus; species Pinus taeda. Next base: position 106,093 of record APFE030188714.1, read on the forward strand.
TGCCTTAGACGTTCCATCTACTTGTCAACGTCTAACCAAACTTGGTTCTTGTGCTTAGCTTTGGTGAGGGAACCTGCATTTGTTCACTCTCTTCCTATTTGCTGGCTTTTTTGGCTCACCTGTATTGGCATTGTTTGTTGTGTCATTGCGCCTTGCCTTCATTCTTCTTTCTATTTCTGCTTCTTTTCTTGTTCTTTCCTTCTCGACTCCCATTCTTCCTTCCATTCTTGTTCTACTTCCTGCGATCTCAGTTCTGCTACCTGCAAGCTCTGCACTTCTCTCTTCCTCTGCTCTGTTGTTTGTGTCCTCTACTTCCTTTTTCTTCTGTTGTCAAAGTTCCCTGCATGAAGATTGAATCCATTTCACTCTGCAACATTGTTCTCCCTTTATTATGTCAACAATTTCCTCTTCCCTAATCCTATAGTGGATTGTTACCTTTTGCCACTGTTGCTGGTTTTTCTGCCATGTTAGTGTTGATTCCTTTTCTGTAAACAGTTGGGCATCCGCATATATTGGCAAGTAAACTAGCACTGGCTCGTGACCAACTACTGTGCAACTTTAATTCATCTACCACATTGTATCTTAATCACTCTACATCTGCGATGCTGCTAACACTGCATTGTGCAACTGTACTGCTGCTAACTCTACCCCTTCATTGCAGCTGATCTCATGTTATTGTTGTTGCTACAACTACTGCAACTGAAATCCAAAATACTGAATCAACTGTATCTATGGACTGCAACTGTCTCGTGAGTTTCTGACTTCTACCAGTGTCTACTGAGTTTGTTTGCATTGCAACTGCACTATGCCCCTCAACATCTTGACTGCAACTAGTACTGCAGTTGTCCCTCAAGAATTGATTGTGCCATCTGACATTGATCCATCTACTACTGAATACTTTGGGCCCTTGTAGAAAAGGTATTGATCCATGAGGAATCACCTGTCTGATGCACATCTCGATGGACCCTACCCAACTCTGCGCAACTCTGGAGTCTAGAGCTCAATGTCTCCCCACCTCCCTCCTAGAGGTATAGCTGCATACAAAGCGAAATCTTCCTCCAACCTGGAGGAAAACTAATCAACCTCTGCTGAAGTTGTTGCTTACTCTCGCTTCTCCTTCTTGTCCTTCTTCCTCTAAGGACACTGAGTACTATAGTGACTGAACTCACCACATCTGAAGCACTTGACCTTCGAAAGGTCCTTTTTCTTCTCTCGTCCTGGTGAGCCTTGTCCCTGACTAGGACCTTTCTTTTCCTTTTCCTTCGATGCAAGGGCTATATTCTACTCCTCCTTCATAGTCTTCGATGCTCTATTGCTGCCACTGAGACTACTCTTTACTAGAGCAAGTCGCACCTCCTCCTATGCAAAATCTGACCACAAATAATCCCATTCAAGTAGAGTATCTCATCTAGTAATGCCTTGAACGAAAATAATCCACTCCTCAGAGAAACCATTGATGGCAACAAGCACCATTTTAGCTTCTTGTGGCATCTCACCTACGACAGACAACTCATTCTGGATATCCTAAATTCTAGTAAGTTATCGAGTAACTCCTTCTCCCTTTTGCATCTTGGTGGTTCTCAGCTTCTCCTTCACGAACAACTTCTGATTTTCGGAAGGATTTGGATATAGTGTTTTGAGTCCATCCCTCATTTGTTTGGCCGTATTCTTGGCCGCTAAGTGTGAGACTATATGATTCTGAACTCCATCAAGGATCAACAGCTTCGTCTTGGCCATTTCCTTTCTGTAATTCTTTAGTTGTTGTGGGTCTATAGGTTCAGCTATAGCTCTCTCTATGTAATCCTTCAGATCATGTTCATCTAGCAGAAAGGACATCCTAGCCTTTCAAATAACGTAGTTGGAAGCACCATCCAATCTATCCTGATCACAAAGTCCTGCAGGGGTCATCTCTGCAAACTCACAACTGGGTTGTAAACAGGAATCCCGACTTCTACTCGACTGCTAGCACTACTATTTACACTCCCTCCTGGAATGCGCAAATTTCTCTGTTGCTTCTACTACTGATTACTGGAAAATTCGGGTTTCCTCCAATGACTTGGATCTGGAAACCCACTAAAAAAACCCCTCAATGTGTGAAATTTCTCTTCCACTCGGCACTAATCTGCTATTGCAATCACTGTTGCAAATTATTTGTGCCCAGATCAAGAATCTGCTCTGCGAAAATACTAATATGCCTACCTCTACCTACTGGAATCACTTCCTGGGAAAATCGACCCTTCCTGCACTCTGCAACCGCAAGTTCAACCCCCTGTCTAGCGATTCACAATGCTTGCTTAGGCCATGCGCAGATCTGGAAATCGACCTTCCACCTCTAAGCTTCTTGTCTGATTAAACTTGCTCTGATACCATTTGAAAATTTACTTGAAATGCAGCAACTAAAAAGTATTCTTCTAACTGATAAAATTATTATTCAGTTTATTTTGTTACTGGCAAAATAACAAATAATTCACACTGCAATTTCTTCACAAATAAAATGTTGCAGAAAATAGACTAGAAAATGAGAAATAATATGCACATACAATAAAATGTGACATAGTTATTTTTGGACAATTATCCATGGAAAACCCCAATGCGGGAAAACCGGTGCAACAGTTGAGGGTTTTATTATTATGCAATAGTGAGAGCGTAATAAAAAAGATGTCAAACTGGCAATCCTATCTGAGAGAAATACTGGCAAAAATGTATGAGGGAAATCACCATCCTCCACAAGCAATCCCGACTCAAACTGACAACTCGAACTCAACTATCCAAGCCCCTTGCGCAACCTTCGGCGCTGCCTCCGCACAATCTGTAACTCGCACTACCCAAACCTTCTCCTGCTCAAGTCCTTCTGCCTACTGCTGACTCAGGAAGTGTCTCTTCTGCCCTCTGGAAAATCTTCCATGCCTCTGGAATCTAAAACGACCTCCTCTCCAACCAAATTGAACTACTCTGCTGAAGCTATTGCGTAGTCCTTGTACAACTTCCTAGAGAAATAACTTAGCCTTCTGTCACTGACTCCAGCCTCACTATCTCTACCCCTATCTATCTCTGTGTCCCCTCTCTAGCTCAAACTTCTCTCTGTTGAATCATTGCAACTGGGAAACTCGATCTACGCCAAGGAACTCGACTTCAAGTGTGTTCTTCTCCAACCCCATCGACCTCTTCTTATAATCTCTCATTGGCTCCCTAAGTTAGGCAATTTTAATTATCGATCAATTAATTTAATTGAGTTGTCTCTAGGTGGAATTTCCAAAGATGATTTCTGGGTTCTAGAGATCTCGTGTTTTAGCCTCTCCATAAAGTTTGAGACTAGAACACCATCCGATGCTACAAAAACTAATAGTAGTCTTGTGGCTATCTGTTGTAAGATCTTCAATGCCTTATGAAGCAAGTGTCCGATAACCTATGCCAAAGTTCTCCTATGTCTCTACTATGCCCACCTGCTGCCTTGCTGCTCAAGGGTGCACATGTCTCAACCTGCAACTTGTAAGGATTCTTCATCCTCACACCTATCTGCTTCACTGATCCAAAAGCTAGATGCTTGAGTTAAGCCTTACCTCTGCTGAAGATGACATCATAACCTCTGCATAAAACTCAACATATTTGTCCACATTCTTTTGTATTTCTTGAAGATCTTGATGATTGAGTTTTGCAAATGGAGGGCCAAGGGTAATTTCTCTTTGACCATAGTCCATTTTTTATGATTTTGCATACTAGGATCAAAATGGAGTCAGCAAGATGAATTAAAATGCCTTGATAGATGCTTGCTTCACCCTACAAGCATTAACTTTGAAGTTCAATGAAGAACTAGGGCTTCATTCTTCTAATAGAGTCGCCAAGAATAATTGTCAATAATGTCGTAAGGGAAATAAGGCACACGTCTCGTGTCCCCGACAACGCCGACAAAAATGTTACCATTCAAACTAGCAGGGATCCTAGGAGGGGATCCTATAAGGCAACTACCAGGTCAAGGGCAACAATGGAGCACTACCCCACTGTAACCTCAATTAAGGCCTGCTGCTCTTTACAGCCTTTCATCAATGGGAGGAGACCTAGTATAAGAGAAATCACAATAATCGATGTGTCAATGAGAGGATAAAGGGTGATTCCCAAGGCCTATTCTTAAGAGAGACTCAATTGTGTGGCTTTCTTGCTTGGAAAGCAAGGTGATAGGCTCTCTAGGAAGGGTTGAGGATTCTTGAGGCTAAGGTTTGGGAATGTATATTGTAAAGATGATTCCTAGGCCTAGAAATCCTTACGGAGACTTGGTCTTTATGTGATCTTTGCGGAGTTGAAGTTGTAAAGTTGTGGGACCACATGGGACCAAGTGGACCCAGAATTAGGTCAAGGAAGTGGAATTGATCAACCAAGGAGGGGCTTGACCTAACTAGGACAGAGAGGAGGATCAAAGGACAAATTTTCTTTTGAGATTTAGATGCAATGATCCTAATGAGGTCACTAACCCAAAATCAACCTAGGCAAGAAATGGTCTTATGTCTGGGGCTTGCTATATCTCAAGATTCCATCATTAGAATTGCTTGAAATTTGGAGGACCTTTGAGCAAACTACAACATAGTAGTGGACCAATTTTCAAGGGTTTTCGATGACAACAAATTGTTTCATGTGAGCCCTAGGATACCTTCTAGGATTAGGCCTAGAATTGGAAGAAACGAAGAAAAAAAATGTTATTTTGACCACCAAAGGGATACGAGGATCAGTGCCTTATTGCTTGGGCTTAATGGAGTCAAGATACACATAGATCATGAAATTTTGTGAGCTAAGGAGCCCTAATTGATCTTTGCTAGTCTCTCCAAGGGTAGCAACTAGATCAATAGAGATTTATACTTCAAATTTGCGAAGGAGACAGAGTTTTGAGGTCTTTTAAACTAAGAGGTTCCTCTAGGAACATTCACCTAATCCCTCAAAGGTCAACACGTGCATTTAATCACTTATTCAAGGTCCTGGAAGAATTTTGCATTACATTTAACCTTTACAACAATAAAGATAACAACATACGTGCAGTTAACCAATAAGATAACAAGAATAGCATCAAAATTTCGACTTACATGAGAGAGAGAGTATATCCATTTATCAACTTCGCATTAGAGAAGCTCTAAAGACACTAGCAAAATCTAAACATCATAGTGCATCAAGAAAAGCTCCAAAAATTCATCCCAGCAAAAAGTGCGAAAATCTCATAAGAGATAGTAATCCAATCCAGGTGATGATGATTAGAATGAATTACCTCACTTTTATTTATACAATTACTAATGAGTTTGAATTGCCTAATTGGCCTAATCGAGCATCAATTAATAAAATAATGTGCAATAACAATATTCCTTGGTGACAAGCCCACTAAGATTGCTCAATAACATAATAATAAGCCTCCTAAGAGGGTCGAATGATCAAGAAAGTGAGTCATTGGGCCTTTAAGGAGGCCTAATGAAGTCCAAGGTGTGCCATGATGTGAAAATGGAAATCAAACATAGTGGACAAGAGGTTAGCCCCTTGTTTTCCAAGCAAATCCCTGTGGTGCCCCCAAGTGACTGTGAGGGGCACTAGGACATCCTCGTGGGTCTCCAAGTGGATCGAAAATGTCTGTAAACCATCTGTAAGAGCTAGGATGATGACATAAGCCCTCATTTGGATCCCGGATCATATGCCAAGTGTGTGGTGCACGCGTGGAGTCGGTTAGGCATGGTGAACCAAGTGCATCATCCTTGTCCAAAAGGTGGAACACAAGCAATCAATGAGTGGTACTGGGGATCCATGAAGTACTCTTGGTTATGGTGGACGCCCATTGCTCTCAACACTCACCCTACAAGTGCCAATGTGGCCCTTTGGAGGGCTAGGATCCCACATAGGGAGACCAAGCCCTAAATGGAGACCCACCTGCATTCCTGCATAAGATCTAATGCATCCCCTTGCCCTCCAATTTAACAAATCATTAGAATAATCAAATAAAAGAGCTTACAAGTCATGGAATCAATGGGGCACTTCACGGTGGCATGCCCTTCCATAGCGGGCTTTGGCATGTACAAGTGTCTCCAAGATCAGTGAAGGGGTTAACCAAGGATCCTATTAGGTGGCTTCATCCTTTATAGGGATGACATGTCCATGGTACATCCCTCAAGTGGTAGGTGGCAAATGATAAAGTAATGAAAAAGAGTGGGGATCAAGGGAATCAACCAGACCACATGTTACGGTACAAGGGTAGCTATAATAAGGGAAGCCCACACCTGGCTATATGAGTGTAGGAGAGAGAAAATCATTGTACATGAATTAAGACGACCTTTATTTTTCCACACTTCTTCATATGCCTTTTGCCTTTCATTGATTTTTCTTCATAACTGCTCGGGGCTCTAGGGGATGAGAGCATGATGTGTAGTCTATAGTAGTGGATACCCCCTTAAGGTGGGGCGGCTCATCACCCACTAGACGTTGGGATAATCATTGGTTCCTTAATGATGGAGGGGGCTCATCTAGGGCCACAGGAACCAGGGTGATTTCCATAGATAAGGGGTAGAGCTCATGTTTGGCTTTTGCCCACGTGCTAAATTTGTATGTCTTTTGCATTTTGTGGTACATTTTTGGTTGAGAGTGGCCAAATTATGCTTTTTCTTTTCTTTCTAGTTGCATCAACCTCTAGGGCATCGTTTCAAGCCCAACCCAAGGTGTAGACAAGGGGAGGGGGAGGCTAACCCTATGCGGACCTAATGAACACGTGGACCCGAATGGGAAAAGAGATGAATGGGGCTAAAAAGAGTGGAAAGGTGTGATGTATGTGATGTCAGGAAATGAGACCTGTTATCCACCATTTTGTGGGTGATAACCCTAGGAGAATTTTTTTTTCTCCAAGATGGTCCTCAGTCGGCAACGAGCAGGCCCTTGCAGCCAACAACTAGCTCATTGTTCCATTTCTCCGCCACCTGAGCCAACCATGTGGTCCCTCACCCATCTGCCATGATCATATGTTTCTACAGAATGAAGGCTCCTGAACTTCCAGAGTTGCAAATCCATCTAAAGGAACTACTGGATATAGGACACATCCGACCTAGTACCTCGTCTTGGGGTGCACCTGTAATTTTTGTCAAGAAGGATGGTTCTTTGTGGCTATGCATAGAGTATCGAGACTTAAACCGAACTACAGTAAAGAATCGGTACCCAATGCCTCAAATTGATGACCTCTTGACCAAATGAAAGGAGCTTCTGTCTTTTCAAAAATCGATCTACGATCAGGTTACCATCAACTAAGAATTAAGGAAAGTGATATCTCTAAATGTGCATTCCGAACACGCTTTGGGCATTATGAGTTCATAGTGTTACCATTTCGTTTGACCAATGCACTAGCAATATTCATGACCCTTATGAATGTGAAAATTCCTTAACTAGAATCCTATTGCAGCAACTGGAAATTATTCTCCTAATTGTTAATTAAATTTAACAACTTATTTATTATTTCCTACTGCAAATACTGAATAACTCACACCACAATCTACAGAAATAAAACTGCGAAAGAATAAACGTTGGAAGAAATGCTAGCACACACACATAAAATAACAGTTTTTTTTGGACAAATGTCCCCAGAAAAACCCAACTTGGGAAAACCGGTGCAACAATTGAGGGTTTTAATATTAAGCAGCAGTGAAATAATCTGAGTACAACTGGATGCCGAAACTCGCAATCCTACAAAGAAAAGCTGGCAAAAATCTAGTGAGAAATTTTCCTCACCCCATAGGCAATTTCCCAACACCACTGCCTTCAGAATTTTGGCCTTCTAAGGCACTGCGCCAGCCTCTACACTGCTCTGCGTAGCTGGCTAGACGACTTGCCTTCTGTTGGATTCTGATGAAGTCGTTCTATTGACCAGAAAGACGCTTCTCTGGCACTCTGGGACTCCTTCGAAACCTCTGGAACTGAAAACATCAACCTCTCCAGCGAATTGACTTTGCCTCTCCAGGCTACTGCGCAGCTCTGCGTCGGCCTCTCTGTGGCTCTTCTGTCGCCCTGCAAATGTACTCACCGGATCTGGAAACCTTCCTTCGGCTTCACTGTCTCTGCCCCTCTCTCACTGCTTCGATCTCACTAGCTCTCTCTCCGGCAACTGACTTAGGGAAATCAATCTGCTCATGAAATCGAACCTTTCAAATGTCTTCTCCAAGTGCCTATCGACTTCTTATAATCCTCTGTTTGGACTCCAACGGCCAAGATTAAATCTTAATCGATGGCTAAGATCATCTTGAAGTCGATCCGTGTGAGTTTCTAGATCATTCTCACCTTGACTTAATTAATTATGATTAATTAACCATATTCCCTAAGTTTAAACTTAGGAAATATTTAAAAGTTGGTTAATAATCTAATTAAGTCATTTCTAGGTGGAATTTCCAGAAATGATTTCTGGGTTTTGGAAATCTTCTGTATTCTAGCCTCTCCACAAAATTTTGTGGCTAAAACACATCTGATGCTACAAAAATTAACACTCCCTCTTAGCGTAGAATGTATTCTAGTGCTAATACATCCCCTGTAGCAGCACCTTGTCTCTGCATCATCTCCTTTCACCCTGTTGATGTTTGGTTGTTGTTTCCCACCAACCACTACGCAACTCTGATATGTTTTGCATCTGTGTTGCTGCTAAATCTGCTAGATAGCTGCCAACACTGCATCTGCATTGCAACTCCTTATCATTTGTTGTTGTTGCAACTGCAACGACTACAACTGAGAAGCATCCTAAACACTGAATCAACTGTGATCAGAATGATGCATCTGTCTCCCGATTCTTGACTATTGCCAGTATCTGCATTGTCACTAAGGAATCTGAACTGTGCCAACTGCACTGCTGCCAACTCTGCATTGCGCTCCTCAACATCTGACTGCTACTAGTCTCTGCATCTATCACTCTACCTCTGATTGCATTTGTTGCCACTGATCCATCCTGCTAGTGAATATTGTGGGCCCCTGTAGAAAGGTATTGATCCATGAGATGGACCTCTCAAGGATCCTACCCATCTATAGCACTCTGGTGCCTAGATGACAGCCTATCGATCTCGGCATGAGCTACCGCCTGGTCCTGCTTCTCCTCTTTGTCCTTCCTGAGAGGACACTGGGAACTGTAGTGGACAAACTCGCCACACCTAAAGCACTTGACCTTTGGCAAGTCCTTCTTCTTTCTCTGCTCCCCCTGCCCCTGATTGGGACCCTTCGATGCGAGGGCCACATTCTCCTCCTCCTTCACCTGCTTCAATCCGCTGCTGCCACTGATGGAGCTCTTCAATAGAGCTCGTCTCAACTCCTCCTCCTGCAAATTGGCCCACATCCTGTCCCACCTTGGCAAGGTATCTCTGCCCAAAATACTTTGTTGATCTAGATTGTCCTTGATGTCAATATGGCAATATTCTGGATACTAAATGATGATGTGAAGCCAAGCAAAGCAGATCCGTGAAGCAACAGGAGCAAGAGAAGCAGGTTATAGCATATTCCCAAGCGTAAGTGCTAAAGGGAAGAATAGTAATATCGGAAGAACAAAGAGAAACATTACGTCGAAGGAGTAGAGCTATCGAAAGAGCGGAAGAGTGAAGAGAAGTCACAGGAGCGAGAACCCAAGAGTAAGAGCTATAACAGAGAAGCTAATAGTAATAAACTGTGAAAACTCTTTAAAGACCACAATGCATCGGAGGAATTATATCGGCAGTTTATCAGAGGCTTTATTATGTATCACCGCCCAAAATCTGTAATTACGATATCATTGCGGACCCGTTGCACCATTGTAATACAACTCAATATAATATCGCATCAATCACATAATCACAAACCTTAAAGGGATGTTCCATTCAACCGTCGATTGCAATAGAGGTTATGGACCCGAAGAATTTATTAACGACTGTTTAATATTATGTCGCATCTGCTCTGCGGCAATAGGGCAATCGACTATGTTATGAGCATGACTTGTAAGAGACCTCTGAAAGTTGCGATTGCAATTAGTGGTGACGTGGCATGTGGGGACTGCTAGACTTTTATTATAATATGGTTATAGCCTCTCCTTTATGTTTTTTCCGTAAAAAAACAAGTCGATGAATAATTGAATGAATAATATACAAGTCGGCCTCCCTCCAATAAACGTGTCTCTCAGTCATTGGTTAAACTCGTATAAATACGAGTTAAAACGTTTCACTAAATGCATTGATCTCAGGCATCAAAATATATAGAAAAGGAAATAATAGTTCACAACTCATGAACTCAAAGAAAACCAAAGGACGAGCAAAAATAGAGGAGAGGAAGCCAAAGGTTGATCAGGGGAGAAATACACCGGAACATTAAAGTTGAAGAACATTGATCTTTGGTATCCATTACAAAGAAAGTGAAACAATCACAACTCATGAACTTCAAGAAACAAGGGAAGCCGAAGGTCGAGAAGCCTAAGGTCTAGCAGACGCTGAAGGTGCAGCAGAAGCCGAATGTCGAGCGAAGAAGGAAGCCGAATACAGAGCGGGAAGACAAATCTTTTGACCAGGTTCATCTTGGAAGGCTCAGACCCGAAGTGAAGCCATAGGGCAGACAACGACCTATTACAAAGACTACAAGGACAGGGTTTGGTAAAGAAGTACTTGGGAGAAGTATAATACAATCAAACATTTCTTGACAGAGTAAAACTATGGGGTCGAAGCCCTTGGGGTTGGTGCCTCAGAATTGAAAGGATTGGTGTCCTTGGAGTTGGTGCTCTGCCTTGGTAAAATAGGGTCGGAGCCCTAGAGGTTGGAGCCTCATCAAAGTCCAAGTTGGTGGTTGGAAGAATTCATCAGATATTGTATTCAATATTTTTCTATATTTTAATAAAATCGTTTCTTTGATTAAAATTGTAAAGAATCTAAACTGGTAATAATAACAATTGAAAAGAAATACTGATTCACCCCCCTCTTAGTATTTCCAACAATACCTGCCACTACTCGGAGACACTAGTTAGTGCCAATCGCACTAGCTCTGTGGGTTGAGACGCTGCCCCAACAGCTGACAACTGGTCTCGGACCTCCTGAATCCTGGTGAGGAAGGAGTCTATGCCTTCCCCCTTCTGCATCTTGATGAGCCTCAGCTTCTCCTCTAAGTACATCTTCCGTTGCTCAGAAGTTCCCTGGTACAATGTGGAAAGTGTATCCCACATCTCTTTGGTCGTTCCCTTGGCCACTATATGTGATGCAACATGATCCCGGACACCATCTAAGATCAATCTCTTTGCCCGCGCCATCTCCTTTTGTACCTTCAGCTGATCTGCATCCAAGGGTACTGTTACCACTGCAAAAATATATGGCTTCGAGCCATATTCATCTAGAAGGAAGGACATCCTTGCCTTCTAGATGACATAGTTGGAAGCTCCATCCAACTTGTCCTCATCACAAAGTCCAGCAGTGGCGATCTCAACAAATGTTGAAAATCTCCTCCTCTCTTCTACTTAGTTGTTGCTCAACTATTCGCACTCCTTCTGGAGTGAGAAACTCTGCTCACAACAACTGCTGATCTGTAAGGAAAAATGAACTTCTTGAGACTAGAAGTTCCCTGATGAAAATTTTCCCTCAGCGTGTGCTCTTCTTCCTTCCACCCGATGCTAGCTCTGCTCTAGAAAACTGTTGCACCACTGCGTCCAACTAGAGATTTGCTTTGCGAAAATACTGAGTTGCTCCCTCTGCCTCTAGAATCACTCAATCTGGAGAGATTGAATTTTTCCCGCCCCTCACTCAAAAAAATCGAATCTCCTCTAGTAACTTGGTCTCTTGGAAAAGTGACTATGTTGCCCTATGGTGTTTCGATATGCTACCCACACTGAACAGCGAAACTCCTTCTATCTTCGCTACTGAGCTCTTCGGTTGATCAACTGCGCTCTGATACCATGTGAAAATTCCTTAATTGGAATCCTATTGCAGCAATTGGAAATTATTCTTCTAATTTTAATTAAATTTAACAATTTGTTTATTGTTTCCTACAACAAACACTAAATAACTCACACAATCTACACAAATAAAACTACAGAAGAATAAACGTTGGAAGAAATGTTAGCACACACATAAAATAACGCAATTATTTTTGGACAAATGTCCCCGGAAAAACCCAACATGGGAAAACTGGTGCAGCAGCTGAGGGTTTTAATATTAAGCAGCAGTGAAATAATCTGGAGTACAACTAGATGTCAAAATTGGCAATCCTACAGAGAAGTACTAAGAAAAATCTAGTGAGGAATTTTCCTCACCCCACAAGCAATTTCCCAGCACCACTTGCCTTCAGAATTTCGGCCTTTTGAGGCACTGCTCTGCATAGCTAGATAGACGACTTGCCTTCTACTGGATTCTAATGAAGTCGTTCTACCTTCTATTGACCAAAAAGACGCTTCTTCGGCACTTTAGGACTCCTTTCCAGCCTCTAGATTTGAAAACATCAATCTTCCTCAGCAAATTGATTTTGCCTCTAGAGGCTACTGCGCAGCTCTGCGTTAGCCTCTCTGTGTTTCCTCTGCCTCCTTGCAAATGCACTCACCAAATTTGGAAACCTTCCTTCGGCTTCACTGTCTTTGCCCCTCTCTCACTGCTTCAATTTCACTAGCTCTCTCTTCGGCAACTGACTACTACTACTCTGGAAATCGATCTGCCTCGTGAAATCGAACCTCTCAAGTGTCTTCTCCAAGTTCCCATCAACTTCTTCTTATAATCCTCTATTGGGACTCCAATGGCTAACATTAAATCTTAATCGATGGCTAGGATCATCTTGAAGTCGATCCATGCTAGTTTCTAGATCATTCTCACCTTGACTTAATTAATTCTGATTAATTAACCATATTTCCTAAGTTTAGGAAATATTTTAATCTAATTAAGTCATTTCTAGGCCAAATTTCCAGAAACGATTTTTGGGTTTTGGAGATCTCCTGTATTCTAGCCTTTCCACAAAATTTCGTGGCTAGAACACATCCGAAGATACAAAAACTAACAATGGATAGTGTTTTCCGCAAATATCTCGACCAATTTGTACAAGTCTTCTTGGATGATATTCTCATCTACTCCAAAAACGAGGAAGAGCATGAAGAACATTTGCAGATAGTATTATCTCGTCTCAAGGAACACCAGTTATATGGAAAGTTATCCAAGTGTTCCCTCTTTCAGAAGAAGATTCATTACCTAGGTCATATTATATCTGGCAAAGGGATCTCAGTAGATCCTGAGAAGACAAAAGCAATCATGGAGTGGCCGATACCGAAGAATGCGCATGAAGTGTGAAGTTTTATGGGATATTATCGAAGGTTTGTAGAACGATTCTCAAAAATTGCAAAGCCTATCACAGCCCTCCAATGTAATGGAGTTAGGTATGAATGGACTGAGGAATGTCATACGACATTCTCATAACTTAAAATATTGTAGTGCACCAACCTTGCAAGTACCTGATATGGACAAAAACTTTACTGTATGTAGAGATGCATCCAAGCAAGGATTAGGTGCAGTATTAATGCAAGACAGAGGAGTAGTAGCATATGCCTCCAAGAAGTTAAAACATCATGAAGAATTCTACACCACGCACGATTTAGAGTTAGTCGTTGTAGTGTTAGCTTTAAATATATGGAGACACTACTTAGTAGGGAGAAGTTTTATTCCCGTAAGAGTACCCATTTTATTCCTGTAAGAGATATTTACGAAGTTGCTAACGTAGCTCGAGTATTTATAAATGAAACTATTAGATTTCGTGGAGTACCTATGAAGACTATATCAAATAGAGATTCACGATGTACTTCGAGATTTTGGACTTGAATGCAATCAGCCTTAGGAACTCAACTAAATTTAAGTACAACTTATCACCCTAAGACTAGTGGACAAACAAAAAGAGTGTACCAAGTATTAGAAGATATGTTGAGGATGTACGTTATGGACCACCAGACACACTAAGAAAAGTATTTTCCTTTGGTTGAATTTGCATACAATAAAAGTTACCACAGTTCAATCAGAATGCCTCCATTTGAAGCATTGTACAACAAACCTTGCAGAACACCATTAAGTTGGGACAAGTTAGTGTTGATCAGTGTGTTATGCTCTTGACCTGCGAAAAGATGCTAGAATACCAAATATACGAAGAAACACAACCCAGAACACAGAACAAAATGAGAAATAACAACATATATTTTATTATTCAGAGATGAAAGCAATGTTCACTTGCCTCTTCAAGGGGGCAACCTCCAATAGAGCAAGGCTCGATTACAAAATAAGACACGACGCTCCTCAATGGGGAGTCTCTATCCTTTATAAAGGATTCATATATGCAATACCATGGGTCAGTACCATGGTTCTCTTAATCCCATTTATCTAATACCATGGCCCGTTTACAACTAACTGTGGTCCCTTTTTTTAAATGCAGGTCAACCACTTACAATTATTAATATGGGCTTTATTGACTCTTTAACAAACTATAACTATGACTCAACCCTATTACATAAATAAGGGAGTTAGGGTTGGACCCTAACACAGTGGTTGTCATTGATGTCAACCCAAGCAGCACCAGGGGCTACCCCAGTCTTGCAAGAGCAATTTGACTTGACAACTCATATTATTTTACATCAAAGATCTTCACAGTTTGAGAGTTATTTGCGTTTGAAGTTAGTAACCCCAGTTAGCTGGCTAAAACCCTATGGGGTTGTGGCATGGCACTCATAATTGGTTGTGGTCATTGAATAGTCAATAATTAATAAATCCTTTTTGCCCCTAAAATCCCTCCAACATTCACTTGTTGAGGGCCCTCTCAACTCAAGACATTCATATAAATAATGACCCTCATATCCTCCTCTAATAGGGATTTTGTGGCTTCAAACAGGCCATCATGGCATTTTTACTATAGTTTTTTTTTTTTTAAAGCTTCAAAAGCTGAAATTAAAACCCATTTGAGCCGAAATCTTGTTGAACCTCGTGACCAAATTTCAAATCTTGGTTCACTATATTTTTGGCAATATGATCTAACGAAGTTAGGGTTTTTGCAAGGTCCCGAATTCCATGTCAAACATGTGACATTGAGAAAATCGTCATAACTTTCTCTCTGAGCATTGGATTCAAATTTCGTAAATAGTCATAGAAAGAGGACGAACTATAGTTTATTGAATAGCGTTTTCAGGGCCGAAGCTCGCAACAATGACACGTGGCACTTCGTACAAGTTCGCTCTACTGAACTAGTCTATAATTAGGTCATTGTGCGAGATTGGGCATCTAGACGAAATTTCAGACCCTGGAGATCTAAAATTACATAGATAAAACAGATTCAATATCGAGCTCCTAGAAGGCAAGAAAAAGCATGCATTCAAGGATCACTACAGTAAGGACCACACATCAACAATCAAGGGTAAGTCTCCTACAACAAGGTATGTATGATTAGTGTTTACATTTGAATTTTGAGTGTCATCTCTGACATATGTTTTTGCAGGACAACGTAAATATATACAAGGTCTCGGTTATATCTCTATGTCTCTACATGTCACAATTAGTTTTGATATCATATTTCGAATGTCATATTCTTGATACTACACATTTGGTGCTACATATTCTTGATGCTACACCAAGTCTGCTAAATCTCTATGATGTTGTAAGTTCATGTTACTTGTCTTGTCATAGTTGATAGAATGGTCTCTGTTGTACTTAGAACATGATCCATCACAAGTCTAGGGTCTGTCATCAGTTTTTATTATATATCTTTAGATTAGTTTTGTATATAATCTTGCATAGAGTTTAGGTCTATATCAAGAGTGGGAGTCTTTGTCTATTTTTGCAACAAGTCAACAACAAAAGTGACAAGCACACTGATCATGTTACTTGTCTTGTCATAGTTCATAGAATGGGCTCCGTTGTTGTACTTAGAACTTGATCCATCACAAGTCTAGGGTCTGTCATCAGTTTTTATTATATATATTTAGATTAGTTTTGGATATAGTCTTGCATAGAGTCCAGGTCTATATCAAGAGTGGGAGTCTTTGTCTACTACTGCAACAAGTCAACAACAAAAGTGACAAGCACACTTCCATAGGACGAAATTTTAGACACTGGAGATCTGAAATTACATAGATAAAACATATTCAATATCTAGCTCCTAGAAGGCAAGGAAAAGCATGCATTCAAGGATCACTGCAGCAAGGACCACACATCAACAGTCAAGGGTAAGTCTCCTACAGCAAGGTATGTATGATTAGTGTTTAAATTTGAATTATTAGTATCATCTCTGACATATGTTTTTGCAAGACAACGTAAATATATACAAGGTCTCAGTTATATATACAAGTCAACAACGAAAGTGACAAGCACACTGATGGAGTGTAAGTTCATGTTACTTGTCTTGTCATAGTTGATAGAATGGTCTCTGTTGTTGTACTTGGAACTTGATCCATCACAAGTCAACAACAAAAGTGACAAGCACACTTCAGGTACGCATTGTAATTTTAATTTGTATTTATTCATTATTATGAACTTACATGTGTTTTGCAAGCAAAGGTAAGTTGAAGAGTATTTTATTTTGTTTTGTTTTGGGATTCGTTTCGCTGGGAAAATTTTGCATGCAGGTAGAAGAAGATTCAAGTACAACTTCAAGCAAAAACTCAAGAGCAAAAGTATCAAATCAAAGGAAGCATTGCAACGGGACATCCTTTGAAGACATGACAGCCATCCTGGTGCAGGGACACCCCCACACATACCAATAGTATGCATAACAATGCATAAACACAACTGTCCCAGGAAATAGACTCACAAAGGAGTGAAATCTTCATAATATCAATGGTTAAGGCCCTACATAACAGCTCCTTTATCGGAACTCAATCACCCCATCAAAACCTCCTATCGGGACTTAAACTAGTCCTCAAGCTTTTGTTTATGGCTTTGGTTTAAAGCCTTCCGTTAACCTTCCCTATCGGAACTTGAAACCACCTCACAACCTTTATAAACCCTTAATCACACACACACACACACACACACACACACATATATATATATAACTTTTCCTCTTTAAACCTTGGTTAATATATATGTTTATCACCTAAATGCTTTATTGGCGCTTTTTCTTATAAAACCCATTAACAAAGAAAAATGCCCGCAAACATACCTTCTTTTTGCCTTCCGTACGGCTTCGGCACAGATTCTGAGGTTGTACCTCTATCGCAATCGGCTATCAGCTCTTCATGGGTCACATATGCCTCATCACCCCTTTATTCCCGATACGTGACTATCGGAATGCATATATATATATATATGGGATTTCATTAAAACTCCACTCTAAAACCCTTTATTCGGATTTCAAATCCCATGCACCCGCATATAATAAATCATCGGATCCGCCTTCTTCCTCCGCACTCTCCAAACTTTACTTCCCTGATCGCCGACTAGCGCTTTATCGCTATCGACGCATTGGCATTCCCATTGACAGCCAGCCCTAGCTCCTCCGATTGCGATTTAGCGATCCAATCGCGACCGTCGATCTAATTCATGATCTGGCGGTTGAGATTTATTTGCATGATCGCATTTCGCTAACCCTCCAAGCCAGATCCTTTCACTTCAAAGCGCGATCTTACGGACCCGATATGGTATAAAACCTCGCCTATAAATGCTTCAAATCCGGAACTAGTTTTCAACTAAGTTTTCACTCGTTTTTTAGTGTAAATCAAGTTTTCCACTTGCGACCCAAAATTACATGATTAACTCCGCCGATGCGATATTTTGTCTGCTCTTTAGCGACGTCATCTGGACCGTTGATCCTCGAGATCTAACGGTTGCTGAGCGACGAACTTCACTTCTCTATTCTTCCTTTTTCAATTAATTTTTGTGCTAGACTTCAGTTCTTTTGTGGTTTTCTCCTCTTCAGCCTTCTTGTTGTTTTATTGCGCGAATCCTCCTGAACTTTACTGCTTTATGAATCTCACTTCGCTTCCACCTCAGAGCTTCACTCTTTTCCCCAATTTGATACAAGGATCCTTTTACGATTCCTCTTAATCAAATCTGTTCCTTTGCATCCATCAGAATTCTGCCTGCAACCTGTTGCAGAGCCTACAAATTCACAAATAATTCACACATGAAATACTTCGCATACTGACACAATCAGGAACAAACTCTGCATATATTAATTGTAAAAGCAAAGATTACATTCGAGACTCCTCGGTCTCGTACAGGCCTGCTCTTCTGCTACCAGTGGCCTCTTCCTTTGAGTCTGCCCGTAGGCTTACATATATCCAGCATTGGTTCTGTTGAACTAATTCTGGGGTAAATCCTAAACTGACTCCTAAATCTTCTGTCCACTTCTACTTCCATTAATTCCTAAAGTCTCTCTCTCGTCCCTCGAATCATGAACTATTCTAAGAGTTATAGTTGGCTTTGGACTCTTTTGGCATTACTGCCCACTCATGTTCTCATTTATTCGAGAGCACTTACAATTTCCTCCCATTATCTAATTAAATCACTAAAAGGCCTAATTTACATTAACTTGAAACTTAGGAAAAATATTTCGTAAAAATACATGACCCCCCCCCCCATGTCTACTTAATTACAATGATTTTCCTTGGGCTGAATGCTCCTGCATCACATCCATATATTGTGAAGAAGTATCAAGGCCAAGAGTCATCATTGTAAAGTTGTAAAAGAGTCATTTGTAAACGTGTCATCATTGGAAAAGTCATTATTGTAAAAGAGTCAATCTGTAACGACCCATCTATAAATATAAAGAACGCAAACATAATAGCAGGTATACAGTGCATGCATATGATAACTACATATGCATGTGTCGCATACACCGCACTAGTATTTTATACTAAATTGATTATAAATGCTAAATACCATGACACTTCTTGGAATAGAGGTTCTACTCATTCATCAATATTGCTTAAGGTATGGGTAGATCTTAAAAGACGACTATATAGATTATATATATTCCAGATTATTGATAAAATTATATTAATAAATTACTAAAATAAATGTTAAATATTAATAAATTAATATTTTAAATGTTTAAAATATATATAAGTAATTAATTAAAAAAGGGATCCAAGTATAAAGTTTATAATGTTTATATTAAAACAAATATATATTAAAACAAGGTGATATGTTAAAAATAATGTTTATAATGTTTTAAAATATATTAAATCCTAATGTAGTATATACGATATATAAGATATATTAAAAGAATACTTAATAAAATATCATAAGGTTTCAAAACATAAAATATATTCATTCATGACATTAAATGAGACAAGGGAGGGATACGTAAGACATGGCGTGTCATCAACAGGTTGAGCGGTGGCTGCAGATGGAAGGGCGGCCACCGCCAAACAAGAGAATAAAACCACGGGACATGGATTTGGGAAGGGGACACAAAAACGAGAGGGAAGAATTCTAAAGGAGAAGGGATTCAGCCACAGGAAGAGCTTGAGAGTTCTGAGGTTCTGGGCACGGGGGAACAGTCGGCTTCTGTAAGAAGCTTACTGGATTGAGCAGCCAAGTCCTGCTCAGTTCAGCTGGGTGGAAATGGTCTTCTGGAAACTGTAGCAGCGCAGCCGGAGGCATCTTCAACTGCAGCGACACAGGTAGGTACCTCAGCAGTGCTATTAATTTATTTTGTAAGATCTCAAGAAATCTGTTTACAGGTTCATGATATAAATCAGGAAATGTGTTTTTGGTCTTTACAATTGGTATCAGAGTAGGTTGAAACACTTTGACCTTACAGGCCTTACACCCACCTGCGTTTTCCTGAATTTTGACTTGAATACTGTCTGTAAATTCTTCACTTCCCTGCCCTGCCTGTATTTGAATTATAGAAAGTAAGTTAGTCCTCTAAAAATACAAAGCATTAGGAGGTCCAAAATCAAAATTGAAGAACAGTTTCTCAAAAATTATCTATCTGGCAAGTATATAGCTGTAAAACAAAAAAAAACTGTCTTAGCAAAATAACAACTTTAAAAACATTGCATAATTCAAAATCTAGTGATGTTCAGGCTCATTGTTGGCTTTTAGATTGTCATTGGACTAGGTTGACCGAACAAACAGAGGATTGTTTCAGTGCTTAGATTGATGGCTACTGCATCTTACCAAGAAAAGAAATCCTACGGCTGTTAATATTTGTACATTTAAATTTGTATTGGAAAATCATAAATTAGCCAGATCTTCATACATAATAAAGACACTGTGTTTAAAAAAAAAATATATATATATACCAAGAAATGACATCAGCGTCTCTGTAAATCTCCCTATCAACATCAAAGTGCTTCACGTAGGGCTCCAGCTTGGGTATTTTCACGCTGCCCTCCAATCTCTGTCCAACCACGCACTACCATTAAGCTAGCATCCAAAACTACACAAATTCATACCTCTGCAAACTCAAGGGCTGGTACTTTTCTCTACAATTCTGGTCACTGGTTAGGGATTGCTAGCAGCCTACTACAGTCCTCTTTTCTCCACTTCCAAACCTCCCAATTAGTGCAGCCTTCTCCCAAACTTGTTCTCTCTCCTTTGCTGCCGTTCGGGCAACATTCTAGGCCTCAAAACGCTACCCTACAGCCCCTGTTCACTCAATACCTGACCTGTGGCCTACTGCTGCTCCTCGGCCTCCTGAACAGGTCACTTTAGGCTTGCGGCCTAACTATAGGTGCTCCTGCTAGCTGCGGCTGACCTATAGAAGAAAGATACCATAAAAATCAAGCCAAAACACCACCCAGAACTGCCCTTAAGCAATGCGGCTGCCTCGGTGATGACTTGAAGCTGCATTCAAAAGATAAAGATGCCCAGAATAGCCCTCTCTTCCAGGCCTTGTCCTCAAATCAAACTCGCTGACTCAGAGATGGGTTATCACAAGAATGGATGCACAAATATGATGAGAAAATGGCTAACAGCTCTTCTTAGATGACTTGGAGCTGCATTCAGAACTGACAACCATTGATAAAACGTGTTTACTACCCAGTTTTCCCCAGCAGCGGCTGTGACTAGAACTGTCGGACGAGATCCATCTTTCCTGTGCTGTGAGCTACCTCGAGCAATCACACAGTTAAATTCATTTCCATACCCTGAATATATAATAAGTGGAACGCGCAGAACCTAGGAACAATTGGTTGAATTTCCAGTCTGGTGGCAGCATCAAGGCTTCGTGGAAGGTGGATGGCCATTTTGAAAATAAAACACCATCAATGCCGAAAACATGTGGGCTCTATCTGCACAGGTTCAATCCTTGTTGTCCACGCAAGGAGTGTTTGCATTTTCCAGCCACATTTGAGAGCATTAAAAATAAATCCTTGTGTCTCATACTACACGGTAAAATAATTTAATATACAATAAGAAATGTAAATTGGTTTTATATAAATTGAATAAAAATTTTGACTAGTTCAAAGTAAATGATATCGTTTAATTAATTATAAATCAAAATTTGATAAGAAGTATAAAATAATGTAAATACCTTGTTAGATAGAACAAAAAAAAAAAAAAAAATTACATGTTAGATATTTTGTTTAAATTGGTATCAAGTTGACCTTATATAAAAATTAAAAACAAAATATAATTAAATAATAATTAGGTAATAATATTGATATTTTGTTTAAATTAGTACCATTTAAGTTACTTGGTTCTATTAAAATTTGATCCTTATATTTACCAAAAAAAAAAGAACCTCATAATTGATATTCCAGTAGTATACATTTAAGTAATTGATGTTGATGTTGTTCATTATAACGAGAAAATTAATATTTAAAATATTTAATTTCGCAAATGTTACTTAGTCATTACTTTTTGGATGATCTACCCTAGGCGTTAATAGCCATACCCTTCTGCATTATTTCATATTAGGATAGAATACCTTGCATTAGGACAAGGAGGTCGCGAGACAACCCTCCTTGACCTCGGTACCAATAAGATCTGCCTAGCAGATAAAAATAGCAAAAACTATACCCGTTTATGAATGTGAAATTGCAAAAGAAAATTATATGTTAAATTCGATTGTCTACCTCAAATTTTT